>PVJS01027549.1:0-26163 GCA_004027185.1 Glis glis
GCCCTATTTTTTATACTTTATTTTGAAACCAGGTCTCACGAAGTTGTGGAGGGCCTCACTAAGGAGAGAGAGAGAGAGAGAGAGAGAGAGACAGAGAGAGAGAGACAGGGAGAGAGAGAGAGAGACAGGGAGAGGGAGAGAGAGAGACAGGGAGGGAAGGAAGGAGATCTATGTGCTTTTTTTATACCTGCCCTAATCAAAACAGGAGACAGTTCAATGTCAGCTACTTTTACTAACCAAGTGCTGATTTGTGTGGAGACACTTTGAAGAGGAAACTAAACTAGTGCATGCTTTCCTCTTGACTTGTGAAATATAATATTTTATCCTACTGAATTCAATTCTGCAAACATCTTCTGATCACTGCCATCATGCGTGGCAGTCCTGGTGGTGTGGCATTATAGATACAAAGACCATGCACATTTTCTGCCTCTACGAAGGTACGGGTTAGTCAGGGAGATGGATGAGTAACAGCTAATCATTTAACAGCAAAATCATATCTGCATAAGTGGTCTCATTTTAGTTATTGCATTCACATAATTTTAGCAGTAAAAAGAGTAGCCGCTCTTTATAGATTTCTTCAAACTTTGAAGAGAAGCCCTGTGATGATCATAAAGCTCTTACTGCCCCCCCCACTGTGGTTGGTTATATTCATTCTCAATATGACAAAGAAAAATGTAGAACCATTAGAAAAGTGTATTTGCTTGAGGAAAGGAAAAAGGATGATTTTGTTTGTATTTTTAAAGACTTTATTATTGTAGAGTCTGGATGTACCGCAGTTTATCCATTTATCAACCAAAAAAGTTTTTGGTTGCTTCCAAGTTTTAAAAATTAAGCCGCTGTAAACATCTATGTCCTGGTTTTTGTGTAGACATAAGTTTTCAATTCCTTTGGGTAAAAACCAAGGAGCATGATTGCTGGGTTGGATGATAAGAGCATGTTTAACTTTGTAAAGGAAAAAAAAAACAGACTACCAAACTGCCTCCCAGAGTGGCCCGACCATTGCATTCTCACCAGCAATGAATGGGAACTCCTGTTGCTCCACATCCTTTCTAACATTTGGTGGTGTCAGTGTTCTGGATTTTGACCATTCCAACAGATGTGTAACGGTATCTCATTGTTTTAATTTTCATTTCCCTGATGACATATGACATGGAGCATCTTTTCATATGCTTATTTGCCGTGTATATACTTTCCTTGGTGAGGTGTCCTAAAGTTTTTGGTGTGTGTATGTTTGTGTGTGTGTGTGTGTGACTGGGGATTGAACCCAGGGCCTTGCACATGCTAGGGAAGAGCTCTACCACTGAGCTTTTTTATTTTGAGGCAGGGTCTTGCTAAGTTGCCAAGGCTGGCCTCAAACTTGTGATCTTCCTGCCTCAGCCTCCTGAGTTGCTGGGATTACAGGTGTGTGCTACTGCGCCCAGTCAGCCCATTTTAAAATTGGGTTGTTTTCTTTTTATTGACCATTAAGAGCTTCTTGTATATTTTAAATAACAATGTTTTATCAGATAAGTCTTCTGTAAATATTTTGTTCCAATCTGTGGTTTATCTTTTCATTCTCTTGAATGTATTTAGCAGAACAGAAATTGTTAATTTTAATGAAGCTCAGTTTATCAGTTCTTCCTTTCATGGATTATGGCATCTTATATTTACTTCTTTCTTGCTTACTGACTCTAGAACTTGAAAACTTTTAATTCTAAATGGAATGGAATGCTCTGAATAAAGAGGACCCAAGGGTTTTGAAACTCTGATAAGAAGAAGTGGGAGTAGAAAGCCGTTTTTTAAAAGTAGGCTTTAATTTACTTTTGTTTTAGGAAGACTGAATAGGTCCCAAAGTTAAATAAATGTCAATCAAGAGTGGTTTGAGAGAACCAGTGAAATTATTTTTAGGGGAAGAGAAGAGATACATTATTTGGGACTGCAGATGAATGGAGAAATGCCTGTTGTTTGTCCCTGTGGAGAGACAGGTTGTAGGTTCAGGGGGAATTGTTTTGTTTTCTGCTTGCAGGGTTGCATGTGGGAAAGCAAAAGGCAAAGGGAAATGTGAAGGGCTATATTTTGGGGACTTGGGTGCCAACTGCTGCTTCAGTACCTGGGTGAAGAAGTTGCTGGGAGGGCAGGTTCTACCTGCAGATGCACACGGAACCCTGGAGGTTGGCAATTTGGTGCATTTTGGCAGAATATTGATTCATGTACCATTGTCATTTTGAGGGAAACCTTCAAGATGTTTTGAGAATGTTTGAGAATGGGTCTGAGGGCCTCATGATGAGGCAGCAGAAACAACCCCTCCCAAGGATAGTTAAAAAGACCCAAGGAGTCATGCTCAGAGTTATTACAGTAAGCAACTAGAGCAATAACAGAAGGGTACCTTCATTTCTATCCCAACTTGGTGAAAACTGAACATACTTGTTAAATACGTACCAGTTACTCTACAGGCCTGTATCTGCCTAGAAGAAATAAGGTAAAACTAAGAAATATGCAACCATCTGTTTTACAAAAAAGAAAAGTACTCCTGTCACATAAACATACAACCAAATAATAAAACCAAAAACAAAAACAACTGATGCAACCAGCTAGGGTTTTTGTGTAAACAGTCTCAGGTCACAGGGATGTTGGTATCAGCAACTTCAGTAACCATAGAAGATTTCTGTCTCAGTGACAGGAGGCAGCACTCTGAGACTAAGGAAGGTTGAGTGAAGTGAGAAGTTGGCAACA
Source organism: Glis glis (assembly GCA_004027185.1). NCBI lineage: Eukaryota > Metazoa > Chordata > Mammalia > Rodentia > Gliridae > Glis > Glis glis. The sequence continues at coordinate 2,713 of PVJS01027549.1, forward strand.
TCATGTATCCAATGCATTTTGTTCTGTGAGTGATTCTGAATGTCCCAGGGCTACTGTGCTGTAGGTGAATTAAACAGGACAGCCGAGATCATCCCTTTCCCACATTAGTGTGGTAATATCTGAGGAAAAACTCTTATGTAACTTTGAAGATTTATTGTTAACCACTGTTACTTGCTTCAATTCACTTTGAGATGGGCTCAAGACTAGCTTAATTTCTTCTATACTTGCCAGAAAATGATCTGGAAGCTATATAGAATTACTATATAGAATTAGTGCTGATGATCACAGTGCCATGACTGTAAGAGTTGTGTTTTTTTCACTTCTAAGAACTTGAGAGGAATATGTGACCCCAAATGAATTTCTATATGCATTTTGCTGTGACTATGAACTCTTCTTATTTTTAAAAGTATCATATAGCAGGACTGGGATGTAGGTCAATTGTAGAGCCTTGCATGCATGAAGCCCTGGGTTCTATCCCCAGTACTGCTTTCCCCAATTATATAACAGAATTGACTTTCTTTTTTGGCATATAGTTCTACAAACTTTAACTCATGTAGATTTGTATCATCACCTAAACAATCATGATATAAAACAATTTCATCACCCCTACCCAAAAAAACTGTGCTATCAGTTTATCATCATGCCCTCCCTGCCCCAATCCTGGCAACCGCTCATCTCATCTTTATCACTATAGTTTTCTTTTATGAGAATGTCATATAAATGGAATTATACAATATATGACCTTTTGAGACTGGTTTATTTCACATAGTATAGTGCTTTGAGCTTTAGCCAAATTGTGGCACGTGGTTCTTTTTTTATATATTGCTGCATATTGTGTATATTGATATACCACAGTTAGTTAATCTAGTTATTCATTGAAGGACATTCAGGTTTGGGCAATTATAGGTGGAGCTTCTTTCATTTTTGTCTATATATAAATTTTTATTTCTCTACCCAAGAGTGGGCTTGCTGGGTCAGATGGTAATTGTATGTTTAACTCTAAGAAACTGCTAAACTATTTTTCAGAATGATCATTTTTTGCTTTTTTGCATCCCTGCCAGTAGTGTGGGAGAGTTCAATTGCTCAGGAACTCCTTAGCATTTGATACTGTCAGTAGTTTTTTTCCCCCCTAAACATTCTAATAGATACATACTGGCATCTTCCCCAGTGACTAATAAGGTTGAACATTTAGTGATATGCTTATTTGCCAGTATTATATCCACTTTGGCTAAGTGACTGTTCAAATTTTGTGCCCATCTTATAATTGAATTGGTTGTTTTCTTATTATTGAGTTTTGAGAGGTCTTTATTCTGGTTGCTAAGTTTTTTGTTGAATATGTAATTGCAAATACTTTTCCCTATCTGTAGCTTATCTCTTCCATTTTAAAAATATCTTTAATTCATAGAGCAAAAGTTTTTAAATTTTGATAAAGTTCAATTCTTTTTTCTTTGATGGATTCTGTGTTTAGTTTCATTTCTAAGAAATCTCTGTCAAACCACAGGTTCAGTTTCTGAGATCACATCGACCCTTTGCTGATCCTTGGAACACTTTTCTACTTCATCTTCCTGGTTGTCTCCTTTAAGACCCAAACTTCATTTTCTTTAAAAAGCTTTCTTGCTTCTTTCCTCCATGTGCCCACGGGTATTTCTTCCTCTTCTGCATACTCCTTGTGGACATTTATCTTCCTCACTGTAACTTCTGTTTATGTTTTCCAATCTACCAGGCAGACATGGGCATTATTCACCTTGTAAATAATTCACAGAGCACATTGCTTAGTACAAAGTGGTTCTTCAATACATTCAATGAGGCAATTAATTTCTAATGGCATTATCCTTCTGTCCTTAATAAGTATGGGTGGAGCTAGGGACAATTTGAGTATCTATTTTGAAAAGCTGTTGTTCAAAGGACATTTAAAAACTCTCCTCAATTTAAAAATAGTTTGTTATTCTTAGAGACATCTGTTGATTTACTCATTGAAGTGAGCTTGCTGGAGAACATTTTTTTTCCCCTCAGAAGGAAGGATATAGGGAAATGAATGAAATCCATGAAGGGTCATGGGAAATTTTAAGTAGCTAACGCAATTGTTACCAGTTGGCGATACTGAAAAATAAATCTAGGACTGGGGATATACCACTCTACCAGTCAGTGGTAGAAGTGGTAGAATGTTTGTCTGGCATGCATAAGGCCCTGGGTTCAATCTCTGCTATCAAAAAAAAAAAAAAAAGAAGATGAAGATGAAGAAGAAAAAAGAAAGCTAAACAGTTTTATCTACCCAAATCAACTTTTTGTTAATTGCCAGTCTGTTAAAGTGAGATCCATGTCATCACAATTCTTGAGTGACTGTTATGACTTCATCTTAAATGTCCCCCGAAGGCCCATTACCTAAGGCTTGGTGGCCAGCCTGTGACACTATGGGAGGTGGTGGACCCTTTAGGAGGCGGGGCCTAGTGGGAGGAAGTTAGGTCATTGGGGGTGTGCCCTGGAAGGGGATATTGGGACCCAGGCCCTTCCTCTCTCTCTTAGCTTCCCATCTGCCATGAGTCTTCTCCACTGTGCACTCTCACCACCATGATGTACTATGGTGCCATAGGTCCAAAGTGACAGGCCAAGTTACCATGGACTGAAACCATAATGAGCCAAAGTAAATCTTTCCTCCTTGCAATTTGTTTATCTCAGTTTTTTGTTGTTGTTGTTGTTGCAGTGATAGAAAACTGACTAAAACAGTGACGAACTTACAGGTAGCCACTAATATAGAGAACCTAGGGAACCAGCCCTCTAGTTGGATAAAACATTCAAATTCAGTAATAAATGAATCCTTTGAGAATGAAATTACCTTCTATTGATGATAAAATCTTCATAGGCTATATGAAAAAGTATCCTATTGTCTAATAATATTTCTAGGAAGTTAGATGTAGGAGCTTTTCATTTGTTCATAACAGTACAAGATGACAAGGCCAATTTCAGGCAAGCTTCTGAAAGTTAAAGTTTGTCTCAGTATCTTTGACCACCTCTTTCTGGTTCTGCCTTCCTCTCCCTTCACATTCCCAGAGTTCTTCAGCTCTCTGTTCCTGATCATGGCATACAAGGGGTAGGAGCTGCCTTATGGGTAAACATCTGGATCTGGGAGTCTTGGGACTGAGAGAAGTTCAGAACTGGTGGATCTTTCCATGGTCCCATTATACCAAGTGAGGCATACTTGGAAATCAGGAGAGGAATCTAGAAGAGAGTTATTGTAGAGACACCGTTGGGGAGAGGGGCTAAAACTGATAGGAACATGAGCAAGAAGTAGATATAACCAGGAGAAATGGAATAATTTCAGACTAAAACTATGAAAGGCGAGTTTCCAAAAATAACCTGCTTTATAGAAGATCTAACCATCTTTCCCATTGATGCTGGATAGGGTTCCATGGCTATTACACATACTATCTTGAACATCTCCATCCCTCTCTTGACCTTACACCTTCTTTAGGCTCAGTTTTCTGCCTACTACCACCTTTTCTTCTATGAAGGCAGAAAGAATTTGAAATTAAGCATTGATATTTGTTGGATAATTATACTTCACTATGAATTTTACTTGCTCATCAGCTTAACTAGCCATTGCCATGTTAAATTTTAAAAACTCTAATTGTGGAATGAGAGATTTTTATCTCCTGTTAATACTCTTAGCAAACATATGGGGAGAAATATTTTGTGTAAAGGTCCTTAACATGGATAAATAGATACATAGGTAAGTAGGTAGATAAATTTCCAGTTATGAAGAGATTGTTCCTTTTTATATTCCTTTTAAAAATGGATTTTCTTCTGAAATCACTAGTTTCCACTGTGTAGCACTACAATGCTTGCAAATCTGTTGTCCTGAGCAGTTTAGTCATGTGAGTTGAGTCCAGTTTCCAGTTGCCATGGCTCAAGTCACATGTACCATTAAGCCCGAATACCAGTCATTCCTCACATGCATCAGTTAGGCTGGTCCAACACCCCAGCCCCATGCTTCCACTTCACCTTGTTAATCAAAAGCCTGCAGGGCCTCCACCAGGTCAGATCTCTTAGAGCCTTTTAATTCCAAACAGTTCCTGCTGAGAGGCAGCCACTTAGCAAATTATTTTTAAAAGTCTCTACTACCTTGTTATCTGACAGTGAAAATAAACAGAATGTCCATGATCTTCAGCTTTTTTTCATGTAAATGTCCAATGAACTGGCAGTTGTTAAGGAGCTAAGCATTAGATATTTCAAACTAATTATTCTATAAATAGTTTTTCAATGTTTATATAGAGGGGCAAGGGAAAACAGATTTTCTATTATTAAAAGTATGTATATATGTATAAATAAATATATATTTCAGAATTTTTCAGTTATCACCTCTAAACAAATCTCTCATCAAATGTTCAGAGCAAAGTCAATGTTTGGGGAAAGGGGTACACACACATACACACAAACACACATATACTTATAGCTATTATTCTACAGTTTGTGTGTTCATATAGTTGTCAAACCATATATCTGGTGGCAGGGTAGAAGGCATAGCAAAATTAAATAAACTAGTAGACCCAAGAAAGTGGTACCATCCTATACATTATTTAGTTTCAGAACTTCATCAGAGACTGCTTGTGCATATTGCTAAAATACTCAACAGAGGTGGGCATGGTGGTGCACACCTGTAATCCCAGTACTTGGGGGCTGAGACAGGAGAATGGCAGATTTGAGATCAGTTTCAACAACTTAGCAAAGCCCTCAGCAACTTCATGAGACCCTGTCTCCAAATAAAAAATAAAATAGGGATAGGGTGTAACTCAGAGGTAGAATGTCCCTGGGTTCAATCCCCAGTACCACGGAACAAACAGCGGCTCAGAAGAGGGAGGGCAGCACTCGTGGGGGCGTGTTTCTTTTCCCTAGGGGATCACCTGCTTCTGTGGGAATTAGGCCAGTTGACCTTTCCTTTCTTAGTTATGTAAGGAGTCGGGTGTGGAAACCTGAGTTAACTGGTACCAATGATGCTTTCGTGCCCCTTATAGATTGTTTCCCCTGGATAGTTGCCTAGCAATCTTGACACGTGACCTGGCTCCGACTCCATATCTACATCCACTATGAAGGGGCCAAATCATGTGCAAGAGGAACAGATGACATGTGTTTTGGTATGCAGTGTCTGTGGTTCCAAGACTATATATAACCTTTTATAGTGGGGGATTGGAGAGGGGTAGGTGAGAAATGCCTATTTGGCTATTCTGAGGAGTTGGTATAAAGCTTACCACAACCTCTTTCTCTCCTAGGAATGTAATGTATTCTGCATATGTAGGATCAAAGTGAGACCCAAGAAGCAGAGGTTAACACATCCGAGTTATGAAATCGAGAGTGTGAGGAAGTTGAGAACACTGCCAAGAGAGTGGCTGAAGGGATCGCCATGGATGCTGTGCTTGGAAGGCTTGTGTATGAGAAAAGGATGAGGGGCTGGTGGCCTGGGTGAGGTAGAAGAACACCTGTAGTGGGAGATAGGAGTGAAAAAGTTGGACAGAGGTTGGTGACATAGGAGACCTTCTGATATTGTCACACAGGTGGATGACAAGGTCCAGAGTAGAGCTATGGCATGAAGGTCCTAGGAGTTGTGGGGTAAAGGCAATTAGAGGATAGGGTGTTGATTGGTTCATCAGTATGAATATTGAAATTACCTAAGATAATGGTATGCTTGGTATGGAGAGAGGAAAATGTGAACCAAATGCACTTTCAATGCAATATAGAGGCGTTTTAAAGTTTTTTTTTCTAAAATGTATAACTGAGTTACACGAAATCAGAAGGTTATGTTTTCAGCATAGAAAGACTGTTTTGACACTGATGGTAAGGCTCAGAACTCAAATGCTATCTATCAATTTTAGCCTTAACAAAAATCATAACTAAAAGCCTAATTTAAAAAAATCACTGATGCACAACTAAAAATGAATAACTGAGCACTTTTAGTTGACACCTACATCATTTTGATACTTGATGGTCCCTTAAATTGCTCAAGTAAATACTAGCATTGAGGCAACTCATTTCATGCTCTGGCCTCTGACAGCACAATGGAAATTAGGGGACTTGTAAGAACAAGTGACAAGTCAGATACCAAATCTGTCTATCTAATAGTATATGTGAAGGAGATTGAAACTTTGATTTAGTAATGTTTAAAATGTCTGGATTTTAAAAATAAACTATTTTGTCTTTCATCATCCTTGGGGTTTTTCTGGCTCTGCTTCTTTTTTTTTTTGTGGTACTAGGGATTGAACCCAGGGGCATTCTACCTCTGAGCTACACCCTCAACCCTATTTTATTTTTTATTTTGAAACAGAGTCTCACTAAGTTTCTGACAGCCTTACTAAGTTGCTGAGGCTGGCTTCAAACCTGCGATTCTCCTATATCAGCCTCCCAAGTACTGGAAATGCAGGCATGTGCCACTGGGCCCAGCTGCTGGCTTTGCTTCCTAAAAGTGATTCTGTGGGAGCTAGATAGAAGGGAAGAAGAAGAAATCTTTAGATGGACAAAGAAGGTGACCTAACTGAGGGAGTTGGGAGGGGGGTGGAGGGAATATATCTAGCACATGATGTACATACACAAACTTATAAGACTCAATCACTATCCAGAGCATGAAAGGAAGGGAAGGGGGAGGGAATAGGGTGGGATTGGAGGGAGGGCTAAATGAGCAATGTGTGCATGTATGATGTTGATACCCTGACATATATCAAAATGTATAATTACAATGCAAAAAAATATGTCACTGATCTGAATAAAAGTGCAAATGTTTCCTGGCAAAAAAAAAAAGAGGGCTGGGCGTGGTGGCACACGCTTGTAATCCCAGTACTTTGGGAAGTGGAGACTAGAGGATCCAGGTTCGCAGCCAGCCTCAGCTCTCTCTCTCTCTCTCTCTCTCACTTTCTCTCTCTCTCTTCCTGTCTCTCTCTCTCTCTACCTAGTGAGGCCCTCTGCAACTTCGTGAGACCCGGTTTCAAAATAAAGCATAAAAAAATAGGGCTGGGGGTGTAGCGCGGAGGTAGAACGCCCCTGGGTTCTATCCCCAGTACCGCAAAAAAAAAAAAAAAAGTGATTCTGCTTGCAAAGTATAAGTTGGAAATTTAGGTATCCATTGTGCATTTGAATATTAAGCCATGTCTTTGGGAGAAGGGTGACAGTTGCTCCTTACACTGGAGACCTTATAGCTCCTTGAGAAGAGCTGGGAGTTCCTGTGAAGCACACATCCTAGCTCATCTTTCTTCTTGCTAGATGTCTCCATGATGTTTCTGTCCTGGAATACTGTGTGCTCAGGGTAGCTCACAACTAACAAATAGAACAGTTACTGGTTCCCTCGCCAGAACCCCAAACTAACAGTAGAAAAGAGAACAGAGAATGGATTGGTGAGATGAACCTCTTCCCTTTGCTGAAATTTCAATTTGGGCATTTGAAAGAAGAGTAAGATTTTTATGGTTTAGAAAAAGATCAACTTACCTGTATGTGTGGAAGGCCCAGAACACAAGAATATGGTTTATAGCTATATATCAGAACTAAAACAAAGGTTGTACAAATGACATAATTTTGTTTTTCTTTATTTCTGAGTAGGATTCCATTATGTGTGCTAAGAATGATTAACCAGTCACAAAAAGTGAAGGATCATATGTTTTCTCTCATATGTGGAAGCTAGGGAGTAATCGGGATACAAGGGAGACTTTATATGATGGAGGTGAAACCCCACTGGAATGACGGAGGGTTCTAAGGGAAGGTGGGGAGAACCAACGAAGGAAACACTTCCATTGACGTTATGTACATAAGTGAAGTTATCCATGCCAATCTCAATATCACATATGGGGAAGAGGTGGTGTGTGGAAGGAGCTGGGGGGAAGCCCACCAAATACTGTGTGCATGTATGTCCCTATCACTCTGAACTACATTATGATGTGAGACTACAATGCACCAATAAAAGTATATTTTAAAAAAACCAACAACAAAGGTCATATGCTACTGTTGGCCCTGATAATTGGTGTCAGGTAAGAGTGATCTTTTTTACACCCCCTCACTCCCAGGGGGAGGGAAACCTGTTCTCAGATATTTTGCTTTTCTTTACTGCAGGACATTTGTGAAGATATTTCTGACCACGTCGAGCAGATCCATGCCCTCCTTGAAACGGAGTTCTCCCTGAAGCTGCTGTCTTATTCCGTCAATGTGATCGTGGACATCCACGCAGTGCAGCTGCTCTGGCACCAGCTCCGCGTCTCGGTGCTGGTTCTGCGGGAGCGCATCCTGCAGGGCCTGCAGGACGCCAATGGCAACTACACCCGGCAGACAGACATCCTGCAGGCGTTCTCCGAAGAGACCAAGGAGGTGAGGGCTCTCTTAGAAGTCAAATAATGACTCATCAAGTGTGACCATTCAAGAATGTTTTCAGTTCTGAGATATAGGGTAGGAATTCTTTGTAGGTAAATAAGCAGGTCCCGACCTGGGCTTTGAATCTAGGTATAATGACCAGAAGCTAGGGCACTTCTCCTGTGAATAAGGCTTTAGGTCAGAGTTAACTCACACTTGATAGTTTGCACAGATAACTATCTGTTGTTGTACACAGTTGTTGGTACTAACCTAAGTTCCTGTTCCACTTTAATTGTTTAATAAATATTTACTGAGTACTTACTATGTCTAGGCACTAGGTGCTAAGAATACAATAGTGATCGAAACATGGTCTTTGCCTTCAAGGAACTTCGAGGCTAGTGCGGAATGGAAAGAAGTGAACAGACATTAAAGACAAACTGTGATAAGTTTAAAAGATATGGTCGGAACATGGAGAAAGGGACACCTAACTTAGACAGGAAGGGCTTTCCAGAAGCAGTCTAACCTGAAACTTGAAAGGAGAGGAAGGATTAGACAGTTGAGAGAAAATGTTGTAGACAGTGTGGACTCAGAGTTAAGACAGAAAGACAGGCTCAGAGACACACAGGGCCAGAGCAAAAAGGAAACAGGATTTGAGTTAATAGGTAAGCAGAGGTCAGATTACAAAGATAAAAAGCCCTTAACACCACATTAAGAGAATTGGACCTTATTTTGAGAACAAAAGTAGTGTTTGTTTGTCATGATTAGATTAATGCTTTAGAAAAATTATTCTGGATGCAGTGAATCAAATAGACATTGGGATGTTCTATATAGAACCAATTTATTTTTCTTGCTCATGTTAATAGTACTTTAAATAGTTTGTTATTATTGATGAATAATTTTAGAATGAACACTAAACTTGAATCTAAGTGAACCCTGTCATTCTCAAATAAAATTAACATATGTTTATAGAAAAAGCATAGGGCAGCCAGGCACAGTGGCACATGTCTATAATCCCTTGGGGGTTCTTGTGGGGCTGAGACCAGAAGATTTCAGGTTTGAGCCTAGAGCCTGGGCAACTTAGGGAGATCCTGTTTAAAAAATACATTAATTAATAAAAAGGATGCGGGCAGTAGGGCGTGGTGGCGCACACTTGTAATCCCAGTACTTGGGAGACTGAGACTGGAGGATCCGGGTTCGCAGCCAGCCTCAGCTACTTAGTGAGGCCCTTTGCAACTTCGTGAGACCTGGTTTCAAAGTAAAGTATAAAAAATAGGGCCAGGGGTGTAGCTCGGAGGTAGAACGCCCCTGGGTTCAATCCCTGGTACCGCCAAAAAAAAAAAAAAAAGGATGCGGGCACAGCTCAGTGGTAGAACACCACTGGGTTCAATCTCCAGTCTCTATGTGTGTGTGTGTGTGGTCTTATGGCTCTTTTTTTTTTTTGGTGGTACCGGGGATTGAACCCAGGGGGTATTTTACCTCCAAGCTACACCCCCAGCCCTATTTTATTATTTTATTTTGAAACAGGGTCTCTCTACGTTGCGGAGGGCCTCACTAAGTATCTGAGGCTGTCCGCAAACCCGGATCCTCTGGTCTCAGCCTCCCAAGTACTGGGATTACAAGCGTGCGCCACCACGCCTGGCATCTTCTGGTTCTTGACACCCATTTTAGTACTCTACTACTAGTTTTGTGGAAAATATATATTCTATAAGTTAATAAATTTATATGAATATAATAGATTAAAGGGTCTTAAAATGGGTGTTTTATAATTTACTAATTTATTAATGTATTAGTGTTTCAGTGGCTCCAACATTGTCAGCATCACAGAATAAGCCATAAATGACTTATTCTGATTGATTTTTTTTTTGTCCAGAATAAAGATGCTTTTGCTGTGGCAAAAATCCCTGTAAGGCCTAGAAACTTATTAGAATCAAAATCTACTATGCTCACTTCTAACTTTGTCAGTTTTTGTTTGCATTAGCTCTCTCTGTAATTGTGGCAGAGGAAAGGTGATGTAGAATTCAGTAGTAACCATAGGATGAACCTGTGGGTTGTGTTAGTTCCCAGATGCCATCCATCCCAAGTTAGGTCCATAGAGCGTTCTCAGTTGGAATTCTTGTGCTTATAGGAGAATCTTAAGAATCTTAAGCTGACTAACTTTGCCCTAAATCTGGTATCCATGAGGATATGTGCTAGTGGAAATGAGAGATGAGGAAGGTTTGTCTACATTCCAAGCAAATTTTTCTTTAGATTTGTCCACTTTCTACTACTAGAAGGAGCATTACAAATCACTGATCAACACTAATTTGTTTTACATATTTATCTATTTGTTTAATAAACATTTATCAATGACCAGCTCTTCGTTCTAGGGGGTGGGGAGATAGCAGTGATGTAGGGTTGATTATTATCACTGTCATTACTGGTGTTTTGTGAAGTATACTTATTATGAACTTAATTGAAATGGTATCATTCATGAAGTGGTAGCTTCAGGAGTGATGAAAAGAAGCCAGGCGTGATGGTACACTCCTGTGATCCCAAATACATGGAAGGCTGAGGAAGGAGGATTGCAAGTTTGAGGCTAGCCTGGGCAACTTAGTGAGAACCTATCTCAAAATAAAAGTGAAAAAATGGCTGTGAATGTTGCTCAGTGATAGAGCACTTGCCTAGCATGAGTAATTAATCCCCAATTACACACATCCCCACACACATATGAGAAGCCATTGAGGCTAATGGGTAGTGGCCACTGTTTTCACAGCTGTGTCACAAGTTTATGTTAAGTAGCATCCATAATGGTTCTCACAATGTGAGCTCAACAGTTATTTATGGATTTGATTTGAAATAGTTTAGTGCATTTTTATGTTTGAGGTCAGTCTTTCCTATTGTAGAGATGCAAAAATATGTTGTGTGAGGGGCAGAGGAATAGTGGGTTTTCAGTCATATGCTTTGTGGATATTTTCTATGAACATTGAAGTTCTGCCTCCATTACCATCCTTACTCAAACTGGGTTTCTAATCCTATTTGTGATTCTATTGTGATTCCATGAGAATTAAAAGATGGCTTAGTTTTTCTTGTTTCTGCCTGCACACTGGAATTATGGAAAACAGGAAGGGAATTGGGATAAAATTTTCAGCTTTATTAGAATAAATTCAGCTATGAAGGATTTGTAGACTGAAGAGAGAAATGGCAAAAAAAAAACAACAACAAAGCAAAACACTGATAAATTAGAATAGTAGATGTCCTTCCACTGAAAAGGGGGGATTCATTTGCCTGTTTTCCAAAGTTAGCTGAATTTTGGAGCCACATTAAAGAGTAAATTTAAATTCTAGAAAGTGGCAAGTTCTGACTCTCTCTCTCCTTGAGAAAAAAGTATAAGAGTTTTGTTCTTTATTTAAATATGGAACAAACTAATTTGCCAGATAAATTGGCAAATGCCTTACTAAAATAAAATGGCCACAAATGTGAGCTCAATAATTATATATGAATTTGATTTGAAGCAGTTTAGTGCCTTTTTAAGTTTGAGGTCAGTCCTTAGTATTGTTGTAGGGATGCAAGAACATGTTATTTTATCCTCACACAGTCCTGGGAGGTGGGCAGGGCAGGAGCTGTCACTCTCATTTTATAGGTGTTATCATTGTATCCATCTTATACAGGAGGGGACTGAAGTTGAGAGAGGTAATGCCACATAGGTAGTGATTACTCTTGATAATTAATATAGCACAATAGCAAACATTGATGAGAACTCACTATGTGGCAGATGATGTGGTAAATGCTTTACCAAAATGATGCTTTGTTGGCCATGGGGATACACTGACCCTTCCAGAACACGTACAACATAGCACTTTATGTTTTCCTCTACTCGCGCTTATCATGGGCCAATTTATATCAATGCAAAGTTTGTGCTAGATTATGAAGTATGGAAGGATTTATTCTAGATTGAATTCATCTCTCTGTCTTTTGGCACCTAGGTTTTTTTGTTGCTGTTGCTTTTGTTTTTTGTTTTGCGGTACTGGGTATTGAGCCCAGGGGCATTCTACCTCTGAGCTACACCCCCAGCCCTATTTTTTATTCTTTATTTTGAAACAGGGTCTCACTTAGTTGCGGAGTGCCTCTCTAAGTAGCTGAGGCTGGCCGCGAACCTGTGATCCTCCTGTATCCGCCTCCCAAGTACTGGGATTACAAGCGTGCGCCGCCACGCCCGGCTCTGGCACTTAGTTTTTATCACTGTATGTAAATGTCTGATGAGTTGAATTAAATTGAATTAAATAATGCAGATAATCACTGCTTCAGGTGTGGAACAGGGAGATAACACTTTAGGTTGGTGGACTGGGAATTCATCATAGAGATTAATGTTTTGATTCATAATTTCAGCCTGTAGAAAGTAGAAATTCTGAAGAATGAGTAATATTATATAAATTAAAATATTGAAATATTTTGGTCTACTTTTCCCTTTGCCCATCAGAAATGAAACTGCGTGCCATTTCCCTATCATACTTGTTCTTCTCAGTCTACGTCTGTCTCTAGAATGCATTTGGAATCATAGACTCCTAACATGGTAGAGCAGAAAGGAATCTGATCAAGTCTAGTCCCTCTGGTCTAAGGATATGGGAGTGTGTGGCATTCTGGCAAGCGGTCCATGAGTTTATATGTTAGGAATTAAAACATAACAAACACCATGTGGTGAGATTAGAGGAGTTTGGGGGAGAGGAGGATACACAAAATTTGCTTACTATGCCTATACTTCAAGCAATGAAATTCTATTTCTAATTTTCTCAGTAAGAACTCTAAATCAGGGCACAAAAGTGATCATAATAACTACTCATATTTTCTTGGGGCATTTTAATAGGAGATCTTCTAAATTATGAGTCTTAACAGAATTGGAGAGGGCTCCTTTTGGGGCATGAAGTACTTTTGAGTATGATATTTCCTTTTCCAAACCAGTTAATAGCCAGAAATCCCTGAAGATGTAGGAAAAGGCAGTGAGACTATTCTCTGAGATAGAGTCATATATTCATCTAACATGTTTATTCAGTATATTTACCTAATATCACTTATTGAGCTCATATTATTCAAGACAGTCTCCCTGGTCTCAAGGGCTATGACCACCAAAATGGGACTGAATGTACTCCAGAGGCATAGTTTTCCCTGTTTGTCCAAAGGTAGGTGGCTGATACTTTCAGGGGTTGAACTGTTGTCTGAACTCTCAAATTTCTTTTTCTGTACTAGTCATAGAAATACTTTTCTTTAGTGCCTCCTTAACCTCAAAGTACTGCAATGCAGTACCTATGACAGAAATGATAGAAAAAACTTTGCAAATTTCATCTACTTGGTAATGTAGGGAGGTTTTATGAGATAGTTGATACTTAACCATCATTTATAATATTGTTTCTATAAAGAATAACTTCTGAATAATGAAGAACCCCATTGAAATTTTTTTTTAAAAAATGCATCCTGCTTTTAAATTGGAAATCTCACTATTATCCTCCTACAAATTGCACAAAAATCTGACTTTTGTTTTTGCTGACTCATTCCTTGGTGTTTATGGCTTCTGCCTGTTATTTAAAGAGCCCAGTCTAGATATGAAGGTCAAAAGTCACACAATTCCAGTAAGATAATTTTTGTTGAGATTGGCAGTTAATATTGATTTCTTACTTTGTGCAGTATAATTCAACATTTGAAGTAACTTTCATCTTGATGAAACCTTCCTCCTCAATATATTTTTTACTAAAAGTAATATTATGATAAGTAATGAGTAAACATTCATTGAGTACTTAGCCATGTGCCAGACTGTGTCTTACATATATCATCTCCCTTAAGCCTCTCCGCATCCCTATTACATGGCTTATCATTTCCTTTTTACAGATGAAGGAAATGAGGCTCAGCAATATCAAACTACTAGCCTGTAGTCACATCGCTACTTAGTGTTAGGGCCAGAATTTGACTCTGAGGCTTGGGCTTTTATTCATTGGAGTCAACTAAAAGTACACAATCAGAAGAAGAAATTACATGAAGGGATAGAGAGACATTCCAAAATGTCATCATTCATTCATTCATTCATTCAACAGATGTATCTCCGAGTGCTTCCTTTCTTTATATCTCTACGCTAATACTGCAGGCACCATTGCCAGTCAACTATTTTCTATGTGATTTAATACTTTCAGGGAGTTTACAAACAGTGGGAGAAACACATTTGTCAAATAATCACAATAATATTTATTTACATTGAGATAAATGCTTAAAGGGAAAATAGCATAGATTTGAGAGTTTACAGTAAAATATTCTGGCTTAGACAAGGATCTGGAGTCTTGAAGAAGTGAAAACCTGAGCTAAGATCTAAGGAATGAATGCGAGTCAGATAGTTAAGAGGTATCGGTGGGAAGTATTCCAGATAGGAAGCAGTATGAGCAAAGGTCCTGCAGCAGGAGGGAACATGATATGTTCAGAAGCTGTAAGGAGAACATTGTGGTTGGGTGCAACCAGCGAAGGGAGAGTGGCAGGGAAGAGGCCTCTTCATACTTGGCCTTGGATAGGTTTGGGCTTTTAACCTAACAGCAAGAGGAAGCTACTAAAGAATTTTAAGCAAAGAAGTAACAGCACCAAATTTGCAATTTATAAAGGCTATTCTGGTGGCAGTGTGGAAAACAAATTGGAGGAGGGGAAATGTGAGTTTAAAGTAATATCCAATGGTCAGAACTTAGACTTTGGGTCAGACAGCATTGGTCCAAGGCCAGTGTGGCCCAGGGTCATGAGGCAAGGGATACTTCTGCCCCCTCTTTTGCCTCAGGCTTCTCTTTAAAACTGAAGAGTAGTACAGATCACAGAAGAACGTTGCAAGGATTAAATGAAAAAGAAATAATAGGAGCCAACCATCCCCATTTACAGATGAGGAAACGGATGCTTAGAACAGTTAAATGAGGCTTTTTGTCATCATGATGTGGATTATCTGGAGGTTGTAGAGCTAGAGTGAGGGGAGGGGGAGATAATGTCAAGGCAAAGGTCTGAGGGGAGAGAATGTTCCCAAACCCGAACAAACAAATGCACAGAAAACCCCACATAAGATCCTGGAGAGGCCACATCTTGGGATAGCTGGATTGAAAGGGACACAGGGTCCAGCTATCACATGGGATCTGGCTTCAGTGGGCTCACCCCAGTTACTCCTCCTGCAGAACCGAGGTCTGGAGGTATAACAGCCTTTCACTTTTCTATTTCCTTCCTTCATTTCCTAAGGGACTTGATTAAACCAGGCTGCCATTCAGCCTGTAAGCTTAATAGGATTCCAGATGCTCTTTCACCTCAAATCATCAATCAAAAATCCCCGTTTTTTGTGTGATATCAGAAACTACATTAGAGGAGCTGGGTACGTAGCTCAGTGGTAGAGCACTTGCTTAGAATGCACAAGGCCCTGAATTCAATCCCTAGTATCACATTAACTACATTAGCAATGAGACAAAAGCCTTAAGCTCACAAAGAGTAAAAAGTAAAGCACTTGTGATGCTGGTTTTTAGCATGGAGGAACTTCAAATCAAATCAGCCTACCTGGAATTATAAGTAATAAGGGAGGTAGGCACTTAATATTTAACATACACTGGTGGGAGATGGGGGAGGGCATAAATGCATACAGAGGAAGGAGATGGAGCTGAGATGATACAATTTCGACATTCATTAATTTTCTCCAGGATTGTCCATAGGTACAAGGGTGAGGCTAAACAGAAACTGGTCTTCAACTATTTTTGTTAGGTATTTGCAAATTCAGTAGTTCACCTTCCTGTGATTTGTGAATATATATGACTTAGTACAATTAATTATTCCACTTAAAAAATGTTGAGCATCTACTATGACCTAGCCACTGTTGTAAGTGTTGTAGTGGTAGCAAAAAGCAAGACAAATATTCATGGAGATTTTTACTTATATTGCTTGGTTCTCAGAAATTTTATAACTTAAGGCTTTACTTAAGAAACAATTATTAAAGGATCAATACACTATTTTTAAATAGAAAAGTAAGAATGGATATTTTGGGCTTGATTTTGACCATTTCTATTAAGGCTCTGTGCTCCAGATTAAAGAAAAATCTTTAATGTTTACAAATAGGATAGTGTATGTAAAGCAATGAGGTAATTGATTAATATGCCTTTCTGTATGTTCAAATAGAAGCAATTGAGACAGATGCATTTCTGACATTTAGAATACTGAGATTTCATTTGAAGAGCAGTTGAGTACAGGTAATTGATGTTGCATTTACTGAAACCATTGCCATTCTCTGTTTCAGGGCCGGCTTGACTCTCTAACAGAAGTGGACGACTCAGGACAGTTAACTATCAAATGTTCTCAAAACTACTTGTCTCTGGATTGTGGTATTACCGCATTTGAGCTGTCTGACTACAGTCCGAGTGAGGATTTGCTCAGTGGCCTGGGTGACATGACCTCTAGTCAGGTCAAAGCCAAACCCTTTGACTCTTGGAGCTATAGTGAAATGGAAAAGGAGTTCCCTGAGCTTATCAGAAGTGTTGGGCTACTCACCGTGGCTGCTGACCCCCTCCCCTCCGCCTGCAGTGAAGCGGTTGGTGAGGAGGCATCTCAAGCATCTCTTTCAGCAGAGGACAAAGGTGGATGTGAGGAAAACAGTGCTTCTGCAGTTGAAGAGCAGCCAGGCTCCACGCCGGGGACATCATCTTCAGGGGAAGTTCTGACACACGCTGTTCAGTCCTCTTCTGAAACCGTGAAGCAAGAATCCAATTCCTCACCCCATCTTGGTGCAAAGAACCAACAGCCTCTTCCTTGTGATAATGCAACCCCCAAGCGATCCATCAGAGATTGCTTCAATTATAACGAGGACTCTCCCACACAGCCCACATTGCCAAAAAGAGGGCTTTTTCTTAAAGAGGAAACTGTTAAGAATGATCCGAAAGGTAGTGATGGCAAGAAGCAGATGGCTGATCTGAAGCCTGAGATGAGCAGAAGCACCCCTTCACTGGTGGACCCTCCCGACAGATCTAAGCTCAGCCTGCTGTTAGAGTCTTCCTACCCCAACAGCCCTTCTGCTGCCAGCCAGTCCTACGAGTGTTTGTACAAGGTGGAGGTTGGGAATCTTGAAAACATAGTCAAAAGTCACATTAAAGAAATCTCTTCCAGCCTAGGAAGGCTCAACGACTGCCATAAAGAGAAACCTCGAGTTAAAAAGCCACGCAAGACCTCGGAAGAGGTGCCTCCAGGCCGAACACCGAGACGTGGAACTGGTTTGGGGAAGCAAGCTGAAAGCTTAAGGAGATCAGTAGTGCCTAATGGAATGTCTTCCTGTACTTCCACGACCACAGAGGGGCCAGAAACAGACTCGGCTTCCACATCCTCCCTGGAGCCGTGTAGTCAGAGAAGTCGGAACGCCACGTTGCCAGTGCAGTCAGAAACATCCAGTTCACCACCTTTTACTCAGAGCAGTGAGTCCTCTGTTGGTTCAGACAGCATCGGGTCTTCAATACCCCTTCTTTCAAAACACGAAAGCAAAAAAGGTTCCTCCTCTTCCCCAAGTCATGTCACCAGGAATGGTCAGGTCGTGGAGGCCTGGTATGGCTCTGACGAGTACCTAGCACTGCCCTCTCACCTTAAGCAGACAGAAGTGTTGGCTTTGAAGTTAGAAAATCTAACCAAGCTTCTGCCTCAGAAACCTAGAGGAGAAACCATTCAGAATATCGATGACTGGGAACTGTCTGAAATGAATTCAGATTCTGAGATCTATCCAACGTACCATGTCAAGAAAAAACACACAAGGCTAGGCAGAGTGTCTCCAAGCTCATCTAGTGATATAGCCTCTTCCCTGGGGGAGAGCCTTGAATCTGGGCCCCTGAGTGACATTCTTTCTGATGAGGAGCTGGGTATGCCTCTCTCTGGCCTGAAAAAATACATCGATGAGAAATCAGAGAGAGCTTCATCCTCTGAGAAAAATGAAAGCCATTCTGCTGCTAAAACAGCTTTGATTCAGAAACTAATGCAAGATATTCAACACCAAGACAACTATGAAGCCATATGGGAAAAAATAGAGGTAAGGTCGTCTTAATTTGAATGATTTCCTCCCTGATTTTAGGAAGTAAATTCTGGGAAAAGGTCAACTCCTCCTCACTCCATTACCAAATATGTTACTATTCTTGATAAATCTAACCACTTCCCCAAAGAAGAAGACAAAAACACAATGGTCACTGCATGGTGATGTCATATGCATCGCTTGGATGGCCCTTGTCAGTCCATTTGCTTGATGAGTCCCTGCCTGGTAGAGAATTCTATATTGATAGTGCTCAAACTTAACAGGGTTCCTGATGAGTGGTGGACTCACTGACTGTAACATAAAATAAAATAGAACAGTTGCTACGCACCACAGGTATCTCAGGAATTCACGAATGGAATATTTTAGTTACCTTCAGTGCTTTTTGATTCATTTGTTCCGACTCCAGAATAGCTCACATCTCTAGTAACTTCCTGTTAAAATAGATCATATATTTCTAATGTATCTAAAATCTTTGTTTTTCTTTACTCATCCTCCTCTGTGAGACCCCTGGCTTATAGCCATGCTATATAAACATATCCATGGGCTAGGATGGGGAATTAACATTTTGGGCAAATCTGTACTTTTGAATGAATGGTTATATGTGATGAAATCATTGAGGATAGACATTGAAATTATTAGGGCCAAGCCCTATACAATAAGTTATGATTCATTCCTTCAAGAGGAAACTGGGCCAAAAAGATTCATTCTGATTACTGTGGTAATAGCCCTTTTTCCAGAGCTCCATTGGAAATAGATCCAGCTAATTTGATCATTATTATGGTTTCTTGTTTAGTGACTTAACTGACCATGCCTTCTGTAATTTGTATGGCACTTTATTGAGTGTAAATCTTTTCCAGATGCATGATTTTTTACTTGATCTTCATAGCCCTTATGTGAAGAAGGCAGGTCAGGCCAGATTATTCTCCCTTTATATTGATGGAAAAAGAGGTTCTGTGAGCTTAAGTTGTTTTCTCTGAGCTAAAGTACTTGGATGGATGAATAGATAGATAGACAGACAGACTAACCCTTTTGCTTGGGAAGCTGAGACACAAATCTATGTTGTTTCAGTCAGCATTCTTACTGATATAATACAAAACAACTGACCATCACACTTTAGGGGAAAGAACGTTTATTTGCTCACAATTCTGGAGATTTCAGAGGTTCAGTCCTTGTCAGGCCTAGTTACAAGAGGGGAGCTCAGGCCATGGTGACAGGAGGCAGAGAGAGAAAATATTCTGCTCTCACATCACGGAGAGAGAGAGAGAGAGAGAGAGAGAACACGCAAGGGAATTCAAGGATACACGCATAGTTCCTAATACCACACCCCCAGGGACCCACCTCCTCCAGCCATACCCCACCTGCCTAGGTCACCACCCAGTAAATCCATTCTAGTAGATTTATCCACTGATGAGATTACAACCCTTATGATCTAATTATATTGAACATTAATACATGAGCTCTTCAGGGGACATTCTGTATCCCAAACCATGGCATATATCTTCTGATTCTCAGTCCAATTTTCTTCTATTGTATCACGTTGCCTCCCTGAAAGATGTTGCAGTATCGCCCTCACTGAGAAACTAAAACACTAGGGGATAACATAGTGTTTAGGAGCTATCCAGATTTGACAGAGAATATTGATGTAACCCCCATGGTTAGTTTGGGGCTTTTCTTCCCAGTTTTACATATATGTTTGTTGGTAAACATTATTCTGAGACCAGTATTATGGTTGACACTTGATTAACATATGGAACATATGTACAGAATAACAGGGAGGAAGAAAATGCAGGTTCATAAGAGAAAGAGGGAAAAGTTAACATAAATATATAATAATAACATTAATAATCATTTATATATATATATATATATATATATATATAAAGTATTGATGTATTCAGCTAGGCATGGTGTACACGTTTGTAATTCCAGAACTTGTGAGGCTGAGACAAGAGGATTACATATTTGAGGCTAGCCTCAGTAGCTTATCAAGACCCTTTTTCAGAATAAAAAATAAAAAGGGCTAGGGGTGGAGCTTCAAGGTAGAATACCCCTATGTTCAATCCCCAGTACCCCCCAAAAGTATTTATATATTCAATCCTATCAAATATATATATATATCCAATTCTCACAATAACCCTAATATTAATCCCACGAGGATTAGGAGAGAGACCAAGCAGTTTTCTCTAGATCCCACTGTATTGACTAAATGCTCTCATATCTCTCCCTAAGGAAGTGGTCACTATGCACTTCATGCAAGTACTGTAGTATTGCAGAGCAGAAGTAATGTCAGAGGAGCTAGACTTTGGGAAGTTCTTACGAAGTGCTCAACCTTGGGTAGGGTTTTGAAGGATGTGCAGTATTTATACAGAAAAGGAGAAGGAAGATGGGCATGTCAGGAAGGAGGAGCATTAATTAAAACTCAGAGTTCAAAATGGGAATGAGAATGGATATGGGGATGCAAAGAGAGCTGTCCCAATGGAAGGTCTGTGATGAGAGAGACATGCAAGTTTCCATATTTTTAGACCTAGTTGTTGTAAGGCCCTGAAAGCCACAGCCAGGCAATTACAGTTCATCTAGTATCAATAGCAACTTCTCTGAAAGAAAATGGGAGTGGTAATACAAACCATAATAACGAATACTTTTTGATCTCTTATTTTATATTTGCTCTGTGTTAAGTATTATATGTGTCTTATTCTACTTAAGTCCAAGGAGGTAAGAATTTATCAGATGAAGAAGCTAAGGCAGAACATGACTAGGAAACTTGCTATTAGCTAGTTCACAGTGATGCAAAGTCAGTATTTGAACCCAGAGCCAGCACACTAAAGCAGGGTAGGTAATGACCTCCTAGCCTATCTGGAGGGATTCATTGGTAATAATGGGAAAGATGGGCCTGGTAGCTGTGATGGTGACCAGTGTGGAGATGTCAGCCTGTGGCAGCCAGTTTTAGGGACTGCTGTGATATGGACTGGGCAAGAGGGTATTGTCAAGCAAGTGAACAGGATCTAGAAAACTGGTCCCAGACCTTGTTCAGTTATTAAAGCCTGGTGTGCCTCACCTCTTGTCATGTTCTATTCTGAGTCTTGTTTCTTCTTTTCTAAAAAGAGATATTTTAACCAGCCAATGGTTATGATACCAACCTCCAACAGTAGCATGATTTTATTCCATAATTCTATAAAAATGAAGTTGAGTTGAGACTTGAGAATAGATTAATTCCCTATGAGAATGAGGATAAATTTAGAAAAGAAGAGGGAGGATGACTAAGGTTCAAGTTATAGCCCAGTTTGAGACAGGAACAAAAAAAGAGGCTCAGTCGTGGGGACCAGGAAGAAGCAGAGAGGATGCTCCAGTGTTAAATAAATGGTGGGAGATATATATAATAAGAGGGCATTAGCATTATTTTTGCAAAAGGGAGATCAAGAAGAATAAAGATTAAGGGGGGGGGACCCAACAACCCGTTAGATTTGTTTGAAAGAATCAATGAGGACCTTAGAGAAAATTAACTTAGTGGAGGACAGGAGGTAGAAGCTGGATTATAGATGATTGATAAAGTAAGAAAAACTCATTCCTAATAGCTCTAGGACTTGGGTTATGAAAGCAGTATGAGATAAGAATGATAGTCCGAAGTAAAGCTCAGTAAGTTTCTTTTTAAAAAATTAAAATTTATTTGAAGATAGAAGTGGCAAGACAGCTTGCAATGGCTGGAAAGAGTGTGTAGATGGAGGACACACCGAGACAACAGGGGAGGGTATGTGGAACCCTGTGGGAAGAATTATGGCCTGATAAAAAATCATAAAATACCGAAGAATATGTCCTGCTTCTGACCCCACCTCTTCTGAATGGAGAGTGGTACATTTTCCTCTTGTCAGTCCCTAGTAGTTCCACTCTGTCTTCCCTTCTGAGACACACAGAGCAGAAGGTAGAAGGCACATGCAAGCCCACTAACCAAGAGAGATGTTATGGGACCATAGAAGAACTCCCCAGGACAACACGTGGCATTGGTGACTAGTGTCCTGCATGTCTACTAGGTTCCTATCACTTCACACTCCTCATGTTTGTGTCTTTTATAATTGATTGATTTTGTTAATATGACACTTATTTTAAATGTGTATTCTTTATTTGGGAAATTCATTTTTAATAGATAATGTATCCACATGGTTTAAAAATGTAGTCGTTAACAAATATCCAGTAAATCTCCTTGATCTTAGGTCTGACTCCATCATAGATGATTACTATTGTTTTAGTCTTATATCTTTAAGGTGTTCTTCGTATATATACAAAGCAGACATTTGTTAATCAATATTTTAAAAACCAGAAAATAAGTTGCAACCTTTCCTTTTCCACAAATCAAATTTACTCTGTGGGTTTCTGAGGGATGGGCCCTTTTTTGATCTCTGTGAGGGTGGAGGAGAAGTTTCTCAAAGGTGACTGATTTACTCAGAACCTGTAGTGTGAATAAATTAATTGAGTATCTTAGGTCTGAGTGCTCACACCCTGTGGGAGCTTCCCAAGGCATAAAATTAAAAGTGAAAAAATGAGGCGAGCCATTGAACCAGACTCATTTGTTCTAATGCATTCAAGAAATAGAATCAGAGCAATGAGGAGAATGGAGGGAAGGACATATCGGGAACAGATGGACTCTAACAGAATGGTGAAAAATTAACTTAGCATGATATCAGATCACATGTGGTATAACTAATAGGGGTTAGCAAACTATAGCTGTGGGCCAAGTCCAGCCCAAAGCCTGCTTTCTGAAATAATGTTCTACTGGAACGCAGCCACGCTCATTGTCTACGGATGCCTTTGCCCTGCAATGACAGACTCGAGTAGCTGCGACAGGAATTGTGTGTGACATGCAAAGACCAAAATATTTCCTATCTGGCCCTTTACAGAGCAAAATTATTGACTTCTGTTCTTAATTAAGAAAGAAGGAAGGAAAATGATTTTTTTTTTTTTGCGGTACCGGGGATTGAACGCAGGGGCGTTCTACCTCTGCACTACGCCCCCGGCCCTATTTTTTATACTTTATTTTGAGATCGGGTCTCACGAAGTTGTGGAGGGCCTCACTAAGTAGAGAGAGAGAGAGAGACAGACAGAGAGAGAGAGAGAGA
>PVJS01027550.1:0-11612 GCA_004027185.1 Glis glis
AGAGAGAGCTGAGGCTGGCCACGAACCTGGATCCTCCGGTCTCCGTCTCCCAAAGTACTGGGATTACAAGCGTGCACCACCACGCCCAGCTTCTATTCATGTTTTTAATATTCTCTTGGTTCAGTTTTGGTAGGTCATGTGTCCAGAAATTTGTCCATTTGTTCTAGGTTTTATAATTTGTTAATGGTTCTTTCAAAATAATCCCTAATAACACTTTGTATTTCTGTGGTATCAGTTGTAATGCCTCCTTTTCATCTCTAATTTTATTTATTTGGGTCTTTCCTTGGTTATCTTAGCTAATAGTTTGTCAATTTTATTTTTCAAAGAACCCACTCTCTGTTTTATTTTCCTTTATACTGTTCTTTAACTCTATTTCTGTTCTGATCTTTATTATTTCTTCCCATCTACTAATTTTGTTTTTGCTTTTCTAAGACCTTGAAATGAATTATTAGGTTGTTTATTTTAAATCTATTTTCTGATGTAGGCATTCATTGCTATAAATTTCTTTCTTAGTACTGCTTTTGCTGTGTTCCCATTTTCATTTGTTCCAAGGAATATGTGTGTGTGTTCATGATGCCGAGGACTGACCCCAGGGCTGACCAAGTGCTCTACCATTGAGCTACATCCCCAGCTCCTCAAGGGATTTTTCAATTGCCCTTCTGACTTCCTCAGTGACCAACAGCTCATTAAAAAATGTGTTGTTCAGTCTCCATGTATTTGATAATTTCTAAAGTTTCTCTTGCTGTTGATTTCCAGTTTTATTACATTGTGATTAGAAAAGATATAGGGTCTGATTTAAATTATTTTGAATTTGTTAAGACTTGTTTTGTGGCTTATATATAGTCTATTTTAGAGATCATTTCATGTGCTAATAAAAAATGTGTATTCTGTGGCTGTTGGATGGAATGTTTTATAAATGTTTGTTAAGTCCATTTGATCAGAGTTCAATTCTGATGTATCTTTATTGATTTTTTTTAGGGAGCCTGGATGATCTGTCTACTGGTGAGAGTGGGGTACTGATATCCTCCACTATTACTGCATTGGAACCTATCTCTATCTTTAGGTCTAACAGCATTTCTTTTATAAAATTGCATGCTTCAATATTAGGTACATATAGATTTATAATCACTATATCTTCTTGAAGAATTAATCCCTTGATTATAATATATTGACCTTCTTTTTCTATTCTTGCTGATTTGTCTTAAAATGTATGCTGTTAGATACAAGTACCTACTCCTGCTTACTTTAGAATTCCATTTGCTTGGAATGCCATTTTGAATCCTTTCACTTTCAGTCTGTGTGTCTTTACTGGTGAGGTGCATTTCTTATAGGCAGTATATTGTTGGGTTTTTGTTTTTAATGCATTAGATATTCTGTATTTGTGTGTGTGTGTGTGTGTGTGTGTGTGTGTGTGTGTGTGTTACTGGTGATTGAACCCAAGGGCATTCTACCTTTGAGCTACACCCCAGCCCTATTTTATTATATTTATTTTTTAAACGGGCTGGCTAGGTTGCTGAGAGTCTCACTAAATTGTTAAGGCTGGTCTTGAACCTACAATCCTCCTATCTCGGCCTCTGAAGTACTGGGATTATAGGAGAGTGCCACCATGACTGGCTAGTCTATATCTTTTAATTGGAGAATATCTTTTAATTGGAGAATTAAGTCCATTTATATTTAGAGTTATTATTGAAATGTATGGCTTATATCTGTCATTTTGTTGATTTTCTTCTAGTAAATTTAAATATCACTTCTTCCTCTCATTTATTTTTGTAGTTTGATGGTTTATTGTATTGATAATGTCTGATTCTTTTCTGCTTCTCTTTTATCTACTCTTCTAGTGGGATTTATACTTTCACATGCTATTGTGATGGTAGTTATCTTTCTTCCACTTCTGAATGTAGAAAGCAACTTTTGTAGGACTGGTGTGGTGGTCATAAATTCCTTCAGGTTTTGCTTATCTTGGACATTATTTCTCCTTCATTTCTGAAAGATATCCTTGCTGGGTACAGTAATCTTGATTGGCCATTATTTTCTTTCAGGACTTGAAATATATCATTCCATGCCCTCCTGGCCTGTAAAGGTTTTTTTTTTTTTTTTTGAGAAATCTGCTATTAGTCTAATGGGGTTGTTCTTAAATGTGACTTGGAGAGTCTTTTTTAAATAACAAGTTTATTTTTTAAAAGGTATATAGACAAGCCGGGTGTGGTGGCGCACGCTTGTAATCCCAGTACTTGGGAGGCTAAGATCGTAGGATCCGGGTTCACTGCCAGCCTCAGCTACTTAGTGAGGCCCTCTGCAACTCATTGAGACCCTATTTCAAAATAAAGAATAAAAAATAGGGCTGGGGGTGTAGCTAGGAGGTAAAATGCCCCTGGGTTCAATCCCCAGTACTGCAAACAAAAAAATAAATAAAAAAAATAAAAGGTATACAGACAATAAACAAAGTAAACATTTAAACAGATCTTAACTTCTGTCCAGAATTGTTCGATTAAGAGCCAGTCTCTAAACATTTTTAGTTCAGTAATCATTGTCTTCATCAGAGTCCATTACTTTTCTTCTGCTGAATTTAACTGTTTTCTTTTTTTTTGGATAAATTCTTTTTTTAAAATTACATTTATTGGTGCATTGTAGTTATACGGTTTAATAAGTGTCAGGGTATCAGAAGCATGTATGCACACATTGCTCATTTAGCCTTCCCTCAAATCCCACCCAATTCCCTCACCCTTTCCGTGCTCAGCATAGTGATTGATCTGATAAGTTTGCGTATACACATCATGTGCATTAGTGAATTTCCCTTTAACCCTCCGGTCTCCCTCAGTTAGGTCGCCTTCTTTGCTCAACTAAGGTTTTCTCCTTCTTTCTGTTTGTTGGCTTACTTTTTCAAGGATTTCTATTAAACCTTGTTGTGATACCTTCCCACTTAGTTGTCCGTATCTTGCCATCTGTATAAGGTAATTCTCTACTGCTTTAGTTTTTTCCGGCTTTACAAGTGCTAAGTTACTTAACCTGGCCTGGGCTGACTGATCCAGAACTTGGGCCAAGATACTGTTTCTCATTTCTGCTTCCCTGTGCTTTGCTTCCTGTTGGGCTGCATTGCCAGGATCCCCGTGCATGGCCTGCAGCACCGCCAGCCTCTGCTTCCTCAGCACCTCCAGCTCCTGGTCCGCCATGCTGCGGCCAGCCAGGTAGAGCCGCCTCCACCCTCGGGCCCACTCGGAGGGACCTCGCTCAGTCCCAGGGCGTGACCATGGCGCTCCACGCACTGTGCACTTTGAGCTTTTTTTTTATAGATTTTAAAATTCTTTCTTTGCCCTGTACTTTTGACAGTTAGACTATGTTTTGTTGAGGATGCTTTCTGGTCATGTCTATTTGGGGTTCTATAAGCCTCCTGTACATGGATATTCATGTGTTCCAAGATTAGAGCAGTTTTCTGCTATTATTTCATTGAATAGATTTTCTATGCCCTTATTTGTTCTTTGGAGGAGATGCAGATGTTTGATCGTTTAATGCTATCTTCATTTTTTGTTAATTTTTCCTGCTATTTCAAAAGACGAGCCGGGCGTGGTGGCGCACGCTTGTAATCCCAGTACTTGGGAGGCAGAGACCGGAGGATCTGGGTTTGCGGCCAGCCTCAGCTACTTAGTGAGGCCCTCCGCAACTTTGTGAGACCCAGTTTCAAAATAAAGGATAAAAAATAGGGCCGGGGGTGTAGCTCAGAGGTAGAATGTCCCTGGGTTCAATCCCCAGTACTGAAAAAAAAAAAAAAAGACCTGTCTTCAAGCTCCAATATTCTTTCTTCTGTTTGATGTAACCTGTTTAAGCCTTTCAACTGGATTTTTTCTATTTAATTTACTGAGCTCTTCATTTCCAAGATCCCCCCCCCCGTCCCAACATCTCTCTTTGCTAAATTTCTCATTCATACCCTGCATTGTCTTACTAAGTTCATTTTACTGTTTGTGTTCTCTTGGATTTCATAGAGCCTTTAACAATTCATTCTTTTGAATTCTTCATCAAATATTTCATCCATTTTGATCTCTTGGGAATTGGTCACTAGAGAGTTATGATCTTTTGGAGATGTTATATTACCTTATCTTTTCATATTTCTTATGTTCCTATGTTGAGGCTTGCATATCTGGTGAAATGGATATCTCTACCATTTTTATGGGATGGCCTTCTTAGGCTATCTCCTAAATATGTGTCTTGGGATATTGGTTATGCAATGTTGAGTTTACTTCCAGCTGGTAATTGAAGTGCAGTCTCCTTGTAGTGAGTCTAGGCACAGTGCATACCATATCAAAGTCAGAGAGACCCACTTTCTCTGTGAGCCACACAAGAGTGGAGACACTCTACCAGTTCAAACAGGTATGTAGACAGCAGTGGGTTGTGGGGTGCTCACTGTGTGGCTACTCTGACAATGGGGGTGGTGGTCCCTATAAGGTGATGGGGTTTCCTCAGGCACTGTTGATACTGACTTTGTTAGTTGTAAGGGACTCTGGCACCAGTAGTGGTGAGGGGCCTGAAGCACTGATTAGACAGTGGTGCCAGTCAGCTCTTCTTAGGAGTGAGGGGGGGAGGTGAGGCTGAAATCACAGCACCCTCTTTGTGGCATTCACAACCAGTCTTATCAGCAGTGCATGACCAGACAAGGTATGGGGGTGACTGACGGTAGAGACCCACGTAGGTGGTGGCAGCAGATGTTGTGTTGTTCCCCTTTGCTGTTTCTGTTGTCATTCCTACTCAGGAGTGGAACCTTAGACACCCAACGCCCCAATATATGTCTGGGGACCGGGAGACAGCTAGGAGTTTTCTCCTCCAATTCTTTCAGTTGTAGTTCCCACTAGGGATCAAGCAGGAGTGGGTTGAAGCTGGCAAAACTCTTGTCAGCTAAAGTGCTCATGTGAACAAGCAAGAGCAGAACACGGCCAGCGCCGGGAGGAGTTTCTCTCCAGACCTTCTTAGGCTGTGCACCCGAGAAGCAGGGTGACAGCTGGAGCTTCAGTGTTGCTCAAGACTACCCCAGCTCTTCCCTGTGGCCAAGGGAGCAGTGGAACCAGTTCCTTCCTTGTTAGAGACAGGCGCTCATGCAGGGCACTGGGGCCAGAACTATCTGGACAACTGACTTCAGCCCTGGTGCAGGTGTCAACCCATAGGCAAGTGGCCATGTCCTTGGTCGAGGAGGGACACCCCCTCAACCCCCAGGTATTCTCCATGTCACAACCCCTATCCCCTTCAGCGTAGTGCTCTCAGCAGGTTTGTGTTAGTCACTCTACTGAGCCAAGTTTGTCTCATGAGGCAGCTACTTGCTGAGCCAGTGCAGTGGAATGTCTGTGGGGCCCCAGAGTGGGAATATTTTGGGACATCTGACCCCTAAAGCAGTCCAAATTCAGACAATGAACAGGTCCCTTCCTGCACCTGCAGGGTTCTCTGGGAGATGAAGTGAATTCCTTTTCCAAAGCCAGGCCTCTGTGCAGATTTCAGGCTTCTTATCTATTTAGGCTTCAAGCCTGTAAAGGTTGTGAAACTTTCCAGTGGCTAGGACTACCAGTATTCATGTTGAGAGAATTTGCTGTAGCTCTTTGAGCTTCACTTCTGCAGAGGGGAGACGCCTCCTCTGCTGTGGACCTGGGCGGCAGGTGCTGGGGTATTTTGTTCCTCTTGCTCTGCTGAGGCCCCAGGTCTCTGGATCTTCACAAGGATTCTGGCTTTTTCCTGTCCATTTCCAGTGTTCTCTCTTGCTCACTCACCTCAGCAGCAGCTGCACACCTGTTGCTTTGGTGCTTCTTTGTGGAGGAGCAGGTGAGTGCCGGGCGCCTCTGTCCAGCCATCTTGTCATCAAGTAATTGCCCATTTTAAAAGACATTTTGGTCACTAAACAAGTTCCTTTGTGCTTCCAAACTCTTTCCTTTCCTTCCCTTTTCCCTCCCTCCCTTCCTTCCTCGTGCTGGGGTTAAACCCAGGACCTCTACCACTGAGCTACACCCCCAGCACCACAACCATTTCTTAGAAATAAGTACTTTGGCTTTTTTTGTCTGGTCCAAATGCTCTCATTTTCTATTTATATTGATATAATTCCTAGAAGTAGACTATACTTAAGATATGTTCATATTCTTTAAAAAGTATTCAGAGTTCCTATTCCTGGAATAAAGCAGGGTATGATGCAGATGTGACATTAAACACTTTAGGCTTGAATTTTCGCAAGATTGAAATGGAGATTTATATTTATTCGATTAATCTAAGTGTCCAGAGAATAAATTAGGTGCTCCAGGCATAAGGGATTTGAAGGACTGTTTCTGGACTCTGTGGGAGCTCTCAGGAGTGCTGACAGGTCTCCCAGCAGCCTAAGGGCTGCACCTGCCCGGACAGCTTCTTTCTACACCTGCTCCATCACAATTGTCCCTGTTTGGCCAGTGTTTGGAAGAGATCTTCCATGCAACAGTTGAGAGGAATGGGTAATTTTGAGTAACCTATATTTAAATAATATTTTGAAAATTAAATACTACAAAGAACAGAGGTCAGCCAGAATACATATGGGGGTGCTATCAGCAATTACTAAGTTTCTGTTTGGAGAGCAGGCCCATCAAAACACAGCACAGGAAAGGATCCTCTGCCAGTCTCATGGAAGTTCCCATCAGGAATGCTGGCAGCGGCATTCTGGCTACCTCATCTCGAATCAAACTGCCCAAGAAAAACGGTCTAAGAAAAAATTAATAATTGTGCACCTTTTATCAAACACCTATACTGCCAGACTCGTACTGGGCACTTTACAACACTTAAACATGGATGATCGTGTTCCATTCTTTCAGCACCTCAGCGAAGAGGGAATCATTATCCACATTTTACAGCAGAAGAAACAAGCTCAGAGAGGTTCGGTAACTTGCCTGAACCTTGCATTTGGTCAGAGTCAACTGACAGCCCTAACCTTACCCATAAGCCAGTGCTGCCTACAAAACCTCAGGAGCTGCCTCAGAAGAGATTAGATGACTTGGGAATCATGTGTTTTTTCCACGAGAAGGCGATGTAAGCACTACAGCGCTCTCCCAGGGGATCTCAGCATGGAATGTAACCACTGTGCATGTGGACGCAGGGAGAGGCAGACAATGGAGACTATGTCCAGACCTAAGGGACAGGACACCTGAACATACCTGAACACATATGGGAAAACCAGCTTCCTGCCCCAGGACACACCCCAAGATAAACCCCGAACGGATCAAAGACCTAATGCGAAAAGTACAACTTTAGGACTTCTTTCCCCCGCCAGTATTGGAGATTGAACCCAGAGGCACTTAACCACTGAGCTACACCCCAGAACTTTTTATCTTTATTTTGAGACAGGGTCTCAGTAATTTGCCTGACTGGACTTGAACTTGAAATTCTCCTGCCTCAGTTTCCCTAGTAGCTGGGATTATAGGTGTGCACCACCATGCTTGGCAACGTTAAGCCTTTTAAAAGAAAATAAAAGCCGGGCATGGTGGTGCACGCTTGTAATCCCAGTACTTGGGAGGCTGAGACCAGAGGATCCAGGTTCACGGCCAGCCTCAGCCAGCTACTTAGTGAGGCCCTCCGCAATTTAGTGAGACCCTGTTTCAAAATAAAGAATAAAAATAGGGCTGGGGTGTAGCTCGGAGGTTGAATGCCCCTGGGTTCAATCCCTGGTACTGTAAAAAAAAAAAAAAGAAAAGAAAAGAAAAGAAAGTTATCTTTATGACCACAGGAAAGGAAAACTTAGAGACACAAAAAGCAATAACCATGGATTACTAAATGTAACTACACCAAAATTAAAATCTGTATCACAGAGAAAGCAAATGCAAAGTTAAAATGCAAGCCACAAATTCGCAGAAGATACGTGCAAGAGAATAAAAGGAATAAGCCTTGCGTATAGAAAGAACTCCTCAGGAAAAGCAAGGGCGTGTGTGGGGGGAGGTGAATCAAAAAGGAAAATCGGCAGTTACCCAAGAGGAATGCCAGATGCCAAGAGACATATAAGATGTCCACCCTCACTAGCGCCGCAAGTTAAAACGACAAGGTATATTTCCTTAGCTATCAGATTGGCAAAGGGGAAAGGTTTGGCAATACCAAGCACGACTAAGAATTTGGAAACCTTTCATATCCTGTAAAAGCAATGTAGACTAGCACTGTTGTTTTGGAGAATCATTCAGCAATATCTAGTTAAACTCAAGATGAAGCCTATGTTCTATCAATCCCATTCTATCTTCTCCAGAGAAAACCCAGCCTGGTACTAGAAGGGCATTTATAAGAGAGCACACTTTATAGCATTATTTATAGTATTTGCAAAATAGAAAACCGCCCTCAAGCTCCTTAACAGGCCATCATATTCATATATTCATAAAATGAAATACATATTCATATATTTTTATATATTCATAAAATACAATACCTGGCAGCAGTTAAAGTGAATATACTAGAAGACTAGCTGTCTATAGAAATGGATTTTTAAAAAAAATTGAGTAAAAGTTACAGAAGGCTATACTGAGTATAATGTCAATTGAGAAACTGTAAGTCTATAGAGGTAACACACACTCATGGAAGGGTAAACACGTGGAGGAAGGGAGTGTGACCGGTGAAGGGTGACAAGAGGACATAAGGTCTATCTCTAGATAGACACATCCACATTGGGTGTGTATAAACACCCAATAGTTATTCGTGTAGCAAACGCCTGAATAGTCATTCGTGTAGCGTATTCACATTCTGAATCCTAAGTGACCAGGCGTCTGTGATGATTAGTTCTGTACTTTTTATGATAGAAATACTTCATAACGGTGGTAATAGAGGAGCACCAGGAAAGTGAAAACTGGTTGGCGCCAGCTCAGCCTCCTACAGTGGGGACACCATGCAGATCAGAATTTGTGTGCAGGGCCTAACAAACAGCCTGAGAACTCAATTAGGGCATGTCTTACTTCTGGCAGAAGAGCTGACCACAGTTCCTGCAGTGGTGTCGCCTTTCTGTGAGAGAAAACCGCACAGAGCAGTCGGAACAGCTGTCGCCGCCCTCATCCTTCACCCAGTGGTCGGCAGCAGAACGGCCCGGTTGGTCGCTCACGGACCAGCTGAAAACTCGGCCTCGACTATCGCCAACGAGGATCCGACTGTGATCCCTGCGGAGACACAAGAAGGCCTCTGGTCCAGCGGTCAGGCTATGTGTATTGGGGGTGGGGCTGGGGAGGGTCAGGGAGAGATCCCTCAATTCCCTCAGGGGAAATACATTAGGAGATGAAAGCAGAACTGAGCCTGAATCTACTCTTCCATTTCAACTTTCATGGAGCCTTGCTGCATCTCTCAACAACACAGAGGGTAAAGTTTTTTTTTTTTTTGCGCTACCTGGGATTGAACCCAGGGGCGTTCTACCTCCGCACTACACACCTGGCCCTATTTTTTATACTTTATTTTGAAACCGGGTCTCACGAAGTTGCGGAGGGCCTCACTAAGGAGAGAGAGAGAAAGAAAGAGAGAGAGAGAGAGAGCGAGAGAGCTGAGGCTGGCCGCGAACCGGGATCCTCCGGTCTCCGCCTCCCAAAGTACTGGGATTACAAGCGTGCGCCACCACGCCCGGCTTTATTTAGTTTTTTAAATTCAGAATTAGAGTCCACACACTGGCAGGTTTCCTTGACAGATTTTGAAGGCTCTTCAAGCTACCTAGGACAACCCATAAGAAATCTGTTTTCCTCAAGGACTGGGCTGAATGTGTGGCTCCTGGCTTTGCAATGGCCCAGGCACGAGCAGCTAGAAAAAGCCTGACACTCACTTGGAGATGCCCAATGCGGTGACCTCGGCTGGATGCGCATTGTCCTTTCGAATGAAAGATGTGTGCATGGTCAACTTGTGTCTGAACACCAGCTGCCGCTCCCACCGGTACCCTGGAGCAGAGAAGCAGAGGACAGGACAGGAGACTCAGGGACGCACCCGCAGATGACTACAGAAGCTAGGGTTCCCTGACATACAGCGAGAGCAGCTGCTGCCACCTCGGATGGGGGAAAGTGACCTAGCTGAACGTGACCTGGGGGCCAGGTCAGAGCACATCTCATTGCAAACAAATCACCAAAGAGAAGGGCAAGTCTTCAACACAAGATTCTGCAAACCTTGCCTCTGTTATAGGCAAAATTGCCTAATAATGCACTTTTATTAATTTATTTATTAGTAACCGATACTTGCTTATTTTCAAAAGCTTTCAGGATTTCACAGTTTTTGAATGAAATCAATTTTTGGTGTGAGATATTTCTTCTTCTTTTTTTGTTACTGGTGATTAAACCCAGCAGCATTCTACCTCTGAGCTACACCCCCAGTACTTTAATTTTTTTTTTTTTGAAACAGGATCTCACTAAGTTGCTGAGAATGGCCACAAACATGTGATCCTCCTGCCTCAGCCTCCCCAATACTAGGATTACAGGTGTGCACCATCACACCAGGCTGAGGGGCTTCTTTTAAAAGTGCCCAGCATGTTGCAAACACCTTTGTAGGAAAGATTCTAAATCCGACTTAAACAAGAAGAACCAGAAGAGGTCCTTCCCTGTGGGTGACTCACAGAGGACACCAGGGATGGAGCCCCGGGGGAGTTAAACACCTGCTGCCTTGGCCCCCCAACCCCGGAGAAGTAAATGCTAGATTTCAAGTTACCAGGTATCAATCTGTTGTAATTCCGAGCTTCCATGGGGTTGGGGTGGGGATGGCTAAGGGGACCCTGCAGATGGGCTCTGGTCTGGCCTTCTGAATAGTTCACAAAGATGAAGCCATCTTTCTCATCCAGACTGAGCTGGTCGGACCAGCGCCTGGAGTCGTCGGAGCCGCTGTCAGTACACCAGGTGGCTGTTGCCCGGCAGGAGGCTGCCCGTGGCCTGTGGCTGGTGCTGCTGGGCTGGCTGGGGGTGTCCTTAGGCTCCTGGCTGACGCTCTGCTCGTCCGCTTCGGAATCACTGCTGTCCTCATCTTGGGCTTCCTGCCCTGAGTAAAGCATTGAGAATTAGAAAAGGCAGACACATTATAGTTAGACCCAGCTTTGTCCCACTCTTTTTTTTTTCTATCAGATATGAGACCCAGTAGACATAATACTGTAAGGTAAGTATAATGAGAAGAAAAAAAATGCTAGAATTTTTTGCAAGATTACAAATAGCACAAAATGGGTAGAATTTCTGCAATAGTTCATAGAATACCTTGGCCGAAGCCCTTAGTGTGGCATTCAGTCTTTCAGGGTCTGACCAAGACCTCACACTCCCAGCAGTCCAGCTGGAAGGTGCACTCAGGTGTTTTCCACACAGCCCTGCTCCTCCCGGGGCTGCTTCTGCACGTGCTGTTCGCCCGACCTGTCTTCCCATTGTTTGTGTTCTGCCATTGTCTGTCTTTCAAAACTCCGTTCTCTAAAACCTCACCCAGTTCCTTCCCCCAAAAGCATTCCCTCCCTCCTCTGGACTCTGTGCCTCTCGGGCACTTGACCTCCTCACCCTGATCTTTACATCTGGACACTCTTTCTACAAGACAGTAGGAGAAGCTTGAGAGACAAGGCCCAGGCACAGCTTCTTGCCTGCAGCAGTCAGTAAGTAATGACTATAAAGATGAATGAATTACTGAGGAAAGCTTTAATTTGGGATTCTGTTTTTCTTCCT
>PVJS01027550.1:11712-26264 GCA_004027185.1 Glis glis
CCTTTTTTTTTTTTTTTTGCGGTACTGGGGACTGAACCTAGGGGCATTTTACCTCCGAGCTACACCCCAGCCCTATTTTTTATTCTTTATTTTGAAACAAGGTCTCACTAAGTTGCGGAGGGCCTCACTAAGTAGCTGAGGTTGGCTGCGAACCTGGATCCTCCGGTCTTAGCCTCCCACGTACTGGGATTGCAAGCGTGCGCCACCACGCCCAGCTCATACCTACTTTTTTAAGCAGGACAAATATGTTATTTACCTGCTCTGTGCTCATTAGGTGTCTACTAGACTAATTTGAATGGGTTTCTCAGCCAATGGCTTATAATCATGAGTCCAAAGTCCTCAAACGAGCAGCCTTGGAAATGGCTTTGTTTTCCAGCGAACCCTGAGCTTGTCTTCCTTTTCACCCAAGCCAAGTGCCCTCAAGTCCCAGCACTGCTGCACTGTCCAGAGTCCATCCTCCCCTGTGGGCTGCTCTCCCCTCTCTGCCAAACTCTGCCCTCGGCATGAATATACAAGGAGGAAGATGACATACAAATCTACCCTGAACTTGACCCCTTCTTCCATCTCACTTATTCATCTCATCTTCCACTGTTACTTAAAAGATCTGTTCAAGGAAGGAAAAGTGATCCACTTCTCACTGGGTGCCTTATTCCAATGACATCTTATAGGTAACCCTCAAATGTTTAATGAACTGAACTGAATTTTTATGTCCCCAATCACCCTGACCTTTTTGGTGAGACTGCAATTGACTATGTGAAATTTACATGTATTAACATAACACAAGCATTAAAATGTCCTACCCATGGGATCTTTTCCTTCTGGCATGGAAAGTAAAGACTACTTTCTGTTTGAAGTGATCTGTGTCTTTTTGATAGTAAGTCTTTTCCCATAGGAACACCTCCAGTAGTCAAGGTCACACTGAATTCTCAATGTACAAAAATTAATCACAGAGAGATAATCTGAAGGTCAAACTTAAAACCCAGGTCCTTCCCAGAAGTCCCCTGTCCCAACTGTTCTATGTCAAGGGGGGCAGCTTCATTGGACATTACCAATGCAAAGTACAACCTGGCCTGGTCCCATGGCACTGTTCCTAATGTTTCTGAACAGAAACCATCTTTTGCTCTATATTCCACTAGAAAATGCTAAAGTGCTTCACAAATAGTAGCAGATTACAGGTCAGTAGGCTTCAGCTTGAATTAATGCTCTACATGATCAGGCTTGAGGTAGGGGCACTGAGGTGGACTCCAGCCTGCCTCTGTGAATGGTTTATAAATACGATGCCACCCTATCGTCCACATAGAGCCAGCCAGGTGCTGGCAAAACAGATGTAGAGCTGAGGTGTGAGGCTGTCTGCCTTCTCCAACACTGCACCCTCTGGGTCGGCTTTGTATTTTCAGAACTGAAGGCCCGGGCCGTAGGTACTCCAGGAAGCTAGTCCTGTATTCACTTTGGAATGTGGAAGTCAACACGAAGACACTGCCACTCTGAGTGTGTCCAGTGAACCAGAGAACCTGGCACATCTGCCCAAAGCAACCACCCAACCGGCGGCCACTGTGCTGCTGCGAGTGATGCCCAGCCTCAGGCTCGTTTACATTTGGTACGAGCTTACCCACACTGACCCAGAGAAAAGAAACAGGTAAATGACTGAATGATTTTGGGAATATATTGAATACCTATTTGTGCTTCTGGACAGTCTTCCTGCATTTCTAGCACTTCATCAGGCTCAGGAGCTGGCGTTTCAGGAAC
Organism: Glis glis; assembly: GCA_004027185.1. NCBI lineage: Eukaryota > Metazoa > Chordata > Mammalia > Rodentia > Gliridae > Glis > Glis glis. Next base: position 13,459 of record PVJS01027550.1, read on the forward strand.
TTGCAAAAATTCCATTCTCCAAAACTACATTTAGGTATGAAAAAAAAGTTAGGAATCAGATCTAGGAAACAGTGTACATGTTCCTGGATGAAGATGAGCTCTCTAGGCGAAACAGAGAACTTCATTCCTATGACTACGATGTGCAGATTTCCCTGTACCTTGTCAAATGTGGCAGAGGCTGCCTCCCATAATGGCTGTTTCAGGGTGGAGGGAAAAGGACTGTGGTCAAGGAAGTTTAGAAACATGGTTCAACTAAGTAAGTAAACTTCTGTTCTTTACAAAAGTCTCTCAGAGTCTTGCATACACTAATATACACTGTTGATCTCCAACAAGGCACGCAGCCAGCAGGATCCCAAACATAATTGGCTATGGAGCTCTGTTTTAACACCTCACAGATTTAGCAACTGGGAACACCACTCTGCAGGGAGCAGACCCTGGGGTGTGCATGCTTGTGCATGTGTGCACTTGCTGACTGAGGTTTGGGGTGGTGTGGGAGTGGGCTGACAGCCTCACTGTCTCTACGCATGGGACCATGACTAAGGAGGGTGGTAATCAGCTGCTCTGTGCTTTGACAATGAACACAATTAAAGAAAGCAGGCACAAAGAAAAATCTAAGAGAGAAAAACTCAAATATTTGAACAGACTACAAAGGCAAATACTCTGTCGATTCTCTTTTCTGTAGAGGCCCAACACATAGAAAACTAAGAAAAAGATAAACTACCTTTAAGCTGTAGGTGAACTCATGGGGGATCTAGCCCAGGAAAGCACCTGAGGTCATCGGACACATTTTCTATTTTTAAATTGGTGCATTATGCTTACACATAGTGGGATTCATTGTTACATATTTGTACATGCACATATATAATGTGGTCAATTTCATTTCCATGTACCTCCCTTTCCCTTCCCTCCTCCCCCACTCTACTGGTCTCCCTTTATTTTCATGAGACCTCTCCCCCTTTCCTTTTTTCTCTCTAGCTTCCACATATGAGAGAAAGCACGCGACTCCTGACCTTTTGGCTTATTTCACTCAGCATGATGCTCTCCATTTTGATCCATTTTCCTGCAAATAATTTTGTTCTTCTCTACGGCTGACTAAAACTCCATTGTGTATATACAACATATTTTCTTTATCCATTCATCTGTTGACAGACACTGAGGCAGGTTCCATAACTCGGCTATTGTGAATTGTGCTGCTAACAACGTGGGTCTGCGTGTATCATGATAGTATTCTGACTTGATACTGAGGACTGATATGACTGGGTTGTATGGTGGCTCCATGTCTAGTCTTTTGAGGAACCTCCATACTGATCTCCATAGTGGTTAGAGTAATTTACAATCCAAACAAAAGAGTATAAATGTTCCTTTTCCCCCACATCCTCAGTTGGTTACATTTTCTAGCTCTATGATTCTCTGTAGAGAAGACACTGTCCTTGCTTACTATGTTTTCCCTATGAAGCCATCTGAGAGGCCCAAACCCCAATACTTATACAGTTAGCATTGTTAGCAGTCCCTGTGTGGCAGGGAAATCATGTTTAAGTGACCTCTTGTGTCGAGCTATCGAATGGTCGGAAGCACTAATAGATCTACTCAGTAGGAAGAACGGACTCAGTCACTGGTATTCACCATGTGTGGTAACACAAGGACCAAGGCTCGTGAGTATCGGAGTGAGCCTTTGCTAAATAACATTATCACCTGTTCAGGTGTCCTTAAACTGTAGACAGCTTCCTAAGTTTCAGGTAATTGGCACAATAAACACTTTTTCCAAGCTCACTTACCCGAACCTCTCCATCTGAGTGTCCTGTCACTATGACGTTCTGTGTGTCCCATTCGTTCATCTCGGACACGCAGCAGCAGACAATCTGCTGGCTCCTACCTGTGAACGTGTTCACACTCATGATAGGGTTCCCGTTAATGCTCCATACATGGATGTATGTGCCTGCACAGGACACAATGTCCCCCTGGGAAGATAAAGAAAAATCTTCATTCTCTTCATAGCACACACTGGTTTCAGAAACAAATGGTGTCTTTGGCCTCACTCTTAAAAAAAAAAAATCTCAGTCCTTAGACCAACAGCTGAATTATTTCTGAGGTTACTGAATTCTGAGCTTGCTGACTTAACAACAACAAAAAATAGAAATTCAAAGTTGAGGGATGCTGCACCAGGGGATCAAAAGAGAGATGAAGGCAGGTCTCTACCTAGAGCCCTGCTGAGCAAGGGCTCCCTCCACTGCAGAGCTTGCTGTCACCAGAGGAGGTGATGAGCTGTTCTCCTTCCTCCCACTGTTCATGAAATCTATTTATACTTTTCATTTAGAGGCAGGAGTCCACCTCCACTGACTTGTACATAGTGAGCCCATCCACCAAGACCACAGGGTGGAAGAAAAATTTTCTAGTCCAGATGTGTTGTGCCTCTCTTCAATAATGAAAAGATGAAATACTGATAACATTGTAATACCTTATTTTAGAATATGTATTCACAATAGGGGTAGGAGAATGAAGGAAAAAACAAAACAAAACAAAACAAAAAGCCCTCGTACATGGGTCACTTCTAGTAAATGCTAAGATTCCCTGAGCTGGTAACTCATGTTTTCATGAGTCCTGAAGGTAGGAAAGAACAAGATTTTCCCTCAAATTCTACCAAGCTTGGGTCTTTCCAACCTGGTAAGACCACAGCCCACTGCTGTGAAGGGAAGTATGAGTCCATTCCTGAGGCGGGATTTAGGACGTTCCATTCAACCCGTACATGCCCTCCTGGGGTTAGCTATCACTAGCCCTGCTGTAGAGGACACAGGGAGGTGCAAAGAGCCTGAGCACCTTGCTTAACATCAGAGTGAAGATTCAAAGCAGCTCTCTGTAGCACTGAAGCTTATAAACCATACTAAACTGCCTCTCTCATCCCTAAGGTAGCCTGGTTGTCATGATGCTGGGTGCTAGCTTTAGAAATGACCTGGTGAAATTCAGTACAGTCAGGAGATGCACAGAAACCTACAGAAATTTGAAGATCATCATCAAAAGCAGTGGGACCATGGGAAGCTGAACAGCAGCACCAATGCTAGGAAGAAGGGAAGAGGAGGCAGGGTGGGACAACAGGGAGATGGGCTGCACTCTCTGTGCTGGTCTGGCTACTACTCCTCCCCCTCCCATAGCTCCTCTACCAAGATGGCAAGAACCAAACCAAACTCCAATACAAATAACACTTAGCAAAGCCTTGCTTTGTCTACCTTACTACTGGCCACTGAACCGTCTCTGTGAGTGCCAGCAGTTGAGTTTTAATTAGTGACCTTAGACTCTGCAAGAGACCAGAGGCAGCCACGTCACTCTGCACTAGGCCAGACTTCCTTCAGTTACTGGGGGGGGGGGCACAATTAAGAGTGCATTAGCGCAAATCCTGTGGTTCTGAGGGCTGAGCCAGAAGAAGAAGAAATAAAGGGCAGCTGCAAGGGAGCTTTGGCCCCAAATATAAACAGAAGTAAGGCAAACTGGATATTGGTTGGAGAAACAAAACAAGAATAGAAATCATTTCATGCATTAGGACATTATGAAAACATCTTAAAAAGAAAAAACACCCTAACTACTCTGTGGTGTTTGCAGCAACTATTGCAATCCAGTGGGTATTTAATAGTTCAAATACTGACTATAAATAAAACTCTCACTATTTAAGTTAAGAACAACCCCAAAACAAAGCACTGTAAACAATGGGGTTGAGCACTTGACTCAGAGCAACACTGCTGGGTCAGAGTGGTTCTGTTGCACCTACATTTTTCTAAAGCCCTTTAGGTATAAAGGCTTGTAGGACCATCCCAGGGTGTTCTTCTGAAATATCTTAAACCTACCAAATATACCAAAAACAAATTTGACTCTTTTGCCCTTGCATTTCCCACACTCATTCCCAACTCTGAGTATTTCTACTCTTATCAGATACTCAGTACTATTCACTAGAACTGAATTTCTTTCTTTTATAGTTTTCTTGGTGTGACTATATGACATCTGACTGAAAGCATACTTAATATTATCTGGTAGAAATCAAAGATGCAGCAGTCCTTCAAAAGGAAAGCTGTGTGTGTGTGTGTGTGTGTGTGTGTGTGTGTATGATGATAGCAACATCAGTCAGTGACATGGCAAGAACTGCTGTGCTACGATGGTGGCCCAGGGCAGGGATAAGGGTGAGGTGGAAATGGGTATGTGTAGCTGAGGAGTGATAAAGCCAGGGCGGCTGCTGCTGCTGTCCAGGACTGACATCAGTAAGGAGCATCATCTCCTTACCAATGCACATACCTAGATACTGATGTGATAATGCGTCCCTTGGCAGTGGGGCCTCATTCTTTGTAAACCCACCCATAAGCTTCCCCTGCTTGACAACCCATTTTATGATGAATCCCCTTTTGTTCACTTCAGGTGGGCTTGGTCTGTCAGGAACTCCTAGGCCAGTGCATTTATTCTATTCTGATTCATTTTGATTATTTGTATATAAAATATTTACATTTGAGAAAAAATAATATCCTGTGATAACTTTGGGATCTGTCTTAAAAATAACTCAACAGTTTTTCTCATGTTTGGACAATAAATATTACTCTTTTCACTTTCCAAAATAAATAATTTGAATGAATTTCACTGAAAATCTCAACAAAATTCAAACATTCTTAATAAATCCCACAAATTCCTTTGTTTTTACAAAACATAATCTAGAATGTTTTATTCTGTCCAAATCTTATTCTCCTTAAAGTACGCAGCAGTGAATAGATTTTAAGATCATTTTTAGGACCAAATTGCTCTTTGGGTTAAAAATTTTAACATCCATTTGCTTTTGAAACAACACATAAATCAACTTTTACAGAGTGAGTGCCTATCAGCTTAGGAAAATACTTAAGAGTCCCTTTTTAGTTAGTATGGCCAGAACAACTTGTTTTCTTAAACATAAACCAAGTGGGCAATTTACTACTTACTGTTAATTCATTGATACAAAGAGTAGAAACTGGGGCTCGATGGCCTCGGAGCTGGGTTAGAAATGACAGTTTGTTCAGATCCCAAATTATGCAGGTGCGGTCGCGGGACCCACTGACGATTATGTGATAGGCTAAGGATGCTGTGGCACAGGTGACAGTATCAGTGTGGCCAAGCAAGGCCTACAAACGAGAACAGCAACAAATCAGGTTGACCATGGCAGAAACCAACAAGTGACTCCAGAAGCTGCATCAGGAGGTGACAGGTTTGCTGTGGGGAGTGGGGCCCTGGGCAGGGCCTCTGGGCATCATGGGGCAGACACGCCTCCTTTCTCCTCTTGGGCCTGCCCTGGCTCATCCCATGGGGACAGGGTCTGGGTATGCTGGAGGTGCTTCTCTGCAGTTTTATGTTACTTTTTTTCTGGACATGGGCCAGAAGGAAGGGAGAATGGCAGTGGCACCCCAGCTTGGATTTCTCCATTATTATTTCCATGTGGAGATATACTGATTATGAACCCCAAAATATAGAGCTTAAACTGTGTATTATTTTGAGGCAGATAACTTGAGATTAAACCCAGGGGCACTGTACCATTAAGCTACATCCCCAGCCCTTTTTAAATTTCATTTTGAGATAGGATCTCGCTAAGCTGTCCAGGCCAACCTTGAACTTGCGGTCCTCCTTCCTCAGTCTTCTGAGTCACTGGGATTACAGGCATGTGGCACCATGCCTGGCTACATCTATTCTTTGATGACAGAAACTCCTGTTTTATCTATTCTGAGGAACTATATACACAAACTATCTTATTATTATACATTAATAAAAAAAAATATATATACAAACGATGAGAACCACATGGTTGCAGTGGGGGTCCTAAAAGATAAAGGGACAGTGTGGTCCTGATATATCAATATGCTGTAGTCCTGCTACTCCATGGGAGATGTCTGAACAGTTCTTCCCGAGAGGGACTCCTTCAAACCAAACTCCTTTACTGGAAAATAAAGATTAATAGGACCCAGGGAAATGGCAGTTTGTGGAAATAAGGATTTTGCAGAAGGGGAAAAAAAAACAAGAAAAGAAAAAAAAAACCCAAGGTTATTGTTATGAGTTCCTGAGTACTCAGAAAGTGTCACTTCCCCTAGCAGAAGACTATTCTTAATTAAATAATGAATTGGCTTAACATTTTGCTCATATAGATATCTGTACAGTATGTACAACAAATCCCAGAAGGCTGTTTTAAGTAAGAAGCCCATTTGACAGGCACATCAGCTTCAAAGTCCTAAATGGAAAATATCTTAATCAGGAGAGTTTGAATCAGCAAAATGTACTGTCAACCTTATGTGTGTTCATGTCAAGACTTCACTTCTCTTTATGTGGCTTGCCTCAGAATCTAGGAAGTCTATGAAGTCTCTGGTCTATTTAGATGGTTGTTGGTAAAAGTATAAGGGTTCAATTCTTTCTGCAGATATTTAAGACACCACTGTTTGATACTGGCTTTAAAGTAGCATTGGAGTCAGAACTGAATTCGAGTCCTGGCTTTAACACAAGTGTGACTTTGGGCATGCCTCTTGACCTCTCTAGGTATGTATTTATTCAGGTTAAAATGGGGCTAATAACTATTTTGTAGAATTGTGAGGATCAGAGTTTTAAATTTTTTTTTGTTTTTTCGGTACCGGGGATTGAACCCAGGGGCATTCTACCTCTGAGCTACACCCCCGGCCCTATTTTTTATACTTTATTTTGAAACTGGGTCTCACGAAGTTGTGGAGGGCCTCACTAACTAGCTGAGGCTGGCCGCGAACCAGCCACCATGCCGGGCTGAGTTTTATATATATATGTACATGTATTTTTTTTTTTTTGCAGTACCGGGGATTGAACGCAGGGGTGTTCTACCTCTGTGCTATGCCCCCGGCCCTGTTTTTTATACTTTATTTTGAAACCGGGTCTCACGAAGTTGCGGAGGGCCTCACTAAAGAGAGAGAGAGAGAGAGAGAGAGAGAGAGCGAGCTGAGGCTGGCCGCGAACCCGGATCCTCCGGTCTCCGCCTCCCAAAGTACTGGGATTACAAGCGTGCGCCACCACGCCCGGCTTGAGTTTTATATTTTTAAAACACCCAACATAGTGCCTTGAACACAGGCACTCAATGACAGTATTATTATACTACTTTTCAAATTTATCTAATAAAAATATTTAAATGTATGTTTCTTATTTAAAAAACTTATGATAAATTCTCTCATAAATTAATTATTCCAAGATGACTTAACTATAAAAGGATTCTTGCTTTAAATAAAAATTAATAGAATCAGATTTGTAACAGGTGATTATAAACACTTGTTAACTTAATCATCAAGGGTTCTACTGAATACATTTTTGAGTCTGGCATGTCCTTAAGGATATGACAAATGAAGAAAGAGAGAAACAACTAAGACTTAGTGGTTCAACTAAACAGAAATCATCCTGGAATGAAATTAATAAGAATCAATAGCAAGCTGGGTATGGTGGCACATGCCTAAGATTTCAGTACTTGGGAGGCTAAGACCGGAGAACTGCAGGTTTGAAGCCAGCCTCAGGAACTTAGTGAGACCCTGTTTCAAAATAAAAAATAAGAAGGGCTGGTGTAGCTCAGAGGCAGAATGCCCCTGGGTTCAATCCCCAGTATAATCCCCCCCAAAAAAGAATAAATAGCAAATATAATTTAGTTTGCAAATAATTCAATGTACATATAATTCCCAAGAAATATTTATATTACTTAAATATTAAAAGATATCACCAGCCGGGCGTGGTGGCGCATGCTTGTAATCCCAGTACTTGGGAGGCGGAGACCGGAGGATCCAGGTTCACGGCCAGCCTCACCTCTCTCTCTCTCTCTCTTTAGTGAGGCCCTCCGCAACTTCGTGAGACCCGGTTTCAAAATAAAGTATAAAAAAATAGGGCCGGGGGTATAGCGCAGAGGTAGAACACCCCTGAGTTCAATCCCCAGTACCGCAAAAAAAAAAAAAAAAAGATATCACCTAAAGACAACTTTCTTCAGACTTTTATAAAGGATCGGCTTAATCTTTAGAAACAGTATTCCTGATGTACTTTTTTTAAGAAAAGCATCTCTAGCAAAAGAATGGTTTTGGCTTTGTGTTATGCTTGAAGTGTCCCAGCTTGCGGAAAGCTTTTTGGTTTCTCAGGAGCAGGCCATGCGATGGAACACGACCGTCTTCTCCAGTGCTGTGCTGGTTACCTGCTTGAGCGTGAGCGTCTTTGCCTTTTCTTTGGAGGTGCCCATCTCCCATACACACACAACCGTGCTCGTTCCGCCCGTGATGACCAGCTTGGGGTTGGGGCAGATTGCACAGAGAATCTGGCCCCACTCCGACAAGCACTCATAAACAGTCACTGCCTGTGAAACAAAACAGATGTGAGACGCCCGTGCCACACAGGGCTCCAGGCCTGTGACTGCCAGGAGCAGAGCCGAGTGGAGTCAGGACCTCCGAGGAGGCACCTCACGGGCCAGCACCGGCTTGTGTTCTGGGCTGGTTTTAGTTCACTGATGTTCACACTGGAACTCTACCCTGAACTCCCCTGGCAGCTTCTAATTGTTCTGCTGCTCAGAACCATAATTAAAAGGACTTTGTCCATAATGGGGTCTCTGGTTTCTCCAGTATGGGAAAATGAAGTTCGACTTGACTTGTGTGATGCTGCTCTGTAAGATGCGGGGGATAATCTGGTAAAGAGATGGATGTATGCTGTAGCCAAAATGCCAAAAGAAAGTAGGGTGCTGTTTAAGGGGAATGGTCACTGGAGAGAATCGTGTTAACAGTACAACATGAACAGGCTGTGCAGTCCATCCATCTTTCAGTTGGGAGGGGAACTTCGAAGGGAAAGCATGGTGTGCTAAAGGACTACTGCATACTGCCTCTCGGAGAGGTACTTAGAGGACTCAAAACAGCTGCTGCTGCTTCTACTGGGATGAGGAGACAAGTTTTCTGTCCTCCATCTTAGCATATTAAACAATAAGTAGGCCAGACGATGACTGGCCAAAAGCAGGCTGCTCTAATTGGCCAAGATGGTGAACACCTTGCTGGCTGGGATCTCTTAGAGGAATTCTGCAGGAGTGAGGGGAACATCCAACTTCTATTACACAACCAAAGGAGGCTTGTTCTGCAGGAAACATGACTCCTCTACCAGCTTCCTGATCTCCCTCCGATGCAATGAAACTCTCATCTCTTCTGGCCTTCCGAGGAACAGCTGCCAAGCCCTTGGACTGGTTCTTCCCACCCCCTTTAACCAAGACGTCCAGACTATGAAAGAGCAAGATTACATAAGTAAGCAAGAAACAGTGCAAACCTTGTCTGATTCATAGGTTCCCAGTCTGCAGCTGAGGTCTGCATAGCCCCAAGCAAAAGTTTTGTTCCAGGTTGGTGGGATAAGAACCTTATTCTGTTCTACTGCAAGAATACCTTTATCTGTACATACTATTTGTCCCACAGGCTCTTTGAGTTCTATAAACAAAACAAAACAGTAAGTCATTACATTAGGACCGGGGCAGGGAAACTAACCTCATTATCCCATAAGGGTTACTGAGGTAATCTCAAATATTAATTATCCTGATGCCTACTTAAGAGCAGATGATCTCACAAGTTAGAGCTGGGGTTTTGAGCTCCTCCAACTTTCTGGATGGGATCTGACCCTGACAGGTGTTCTGCAGAGCTTCTCTCTAGCCATCTTGTTTCTGGATAATCATGTCTGTCTCCCTAGAGCTGCAGAGTCATCTGGGATGCTTGTCAGCATGGCATGGGGACAGATGTCTCTCTCTGTGTTCAGCACTTCTCAAGCTATGGACAGCCCTTAGACTTCTTAGAGGAAGGTCTGACATTCCTTGAAAGGCAGGGCCTCCTCACCTCAGATCAGAACCTGCCCACCATCTGTCCCCCAGACCAGTCACTGGGCAGTGACTGGGGCTAGCATAGAGGCTGGGTAGTGAGACACACCGGCACAGAGTATAGCCAACCAAGTTACCCAGACTTTGATGCTACAATTCTTGAATTGTTTTAAAGTGACAACTTCAAGACTTTACAGGACATTTTTTTTCATTTTAAGAGAAACATTTTTACTTGAAAAAATACTTTTAGATATATCTTTATAACATTATAAAAAGATGTCTTTTAGTTGGCATATTGAAAATATGTTCTCTTCCTGCTATTTATGACAGGCAGAATATGGACAAATATAAGTGAAAATGAAGACATATTTTTCTAAATGTAAAGTTGAAGTTACAAAATATTGATATTTTAGAGTTTTGACTAATTTAACAGGAGGGAGAAATTAGCCCAAAAGAAGAAAACAGGAAAAAAAAAATATATATATACTAGTAAGTATTTAGTAACTTAACACAAAATGTAATAGTACTTACTACAAAAGAATTTATTGCTGAAAAACAAATTTGTATTGCTAAGCTAGGATTACTAAATAATCCCTTCAAATCATGAGTCAAAGGTTTCCTTCCCAGCATCTTACCTTTTATAGGTGTCAGAGAAGGCCTCAAGTTGTCTAGGTGATGGAAAAAAATCTTGTCACTTGTGGATCCTGGAGGGACAGAGATTCCCGCATTGTCTCCATTGAGTCGACTCCTCACTCGCTTTGGTGGATGAGGCTTTTTAAATAACTGGTGCAAAATATGAATAATGAAAAAGCAACACTTACTAAGTCTTTTACATGCCAGACAGTATGCTCTTATTTCACTTAAGCTTCACAACAAACATTAGATACTATATCATCCTCATTTATATTTGAGGAAAGAAATCCAAAGGGGCTATGAAGATTGTCAGAGAACGCACACATTAATAAGAAGGTACAGGATTATGGTATTAAAACTTGGGTTGTTATCATGTCCTATTTTAAGGTGAATTAATTTTCTAAATGAAAATTACTCTATTCAAACTAAGCTGATTGACAATTATTTTCCAATGATGTTTAAAAGGTAACCCTTTCTCCATAACCCAATACTATTCTGTAAGATTGAAGGTGGGCAGATATTTTAACTGGATTATTCTGGCTTTCACATGAGCTTTCTTAATGTGATTTAGCAACATCCTTTTGGTGTTTTTTAGGTGCCATTAATTTGCTAAAACAGTGAAATTATCGCCTTTTTATTCTGCGATGAAACAAAGGAAAAAAATCTTTGGCATTTTTGTTCAGTACTTCTAGAAGACCAAAAATATTAATGTACATTTAATATTAATGTACTGTAGGTCTTCAAAACAGGCACAGAGTAGTTTCTGTTGGGAAATGAATATTGGAGGAAGATATCTGAAAAGACTTGGATGAGATGAGATTGAAGATGAGTATGACACCCTCACATTTTGTGAAGTAGATGTTCTAGGTTTCCAGGAGAAAAAAGTGGGAAAAATACTTTGTCTGGGTAGGGGAAGATGTGCACCATAGGCTCCCACATCTTTAAGCGTTTTGTTCCTATTTTAGATATATACAGGGGCATAGAGCCAGGGCTCTATTATCTTCTGTGGGTTCTGAAGTTGGAAAAAAGAAATACACAATGCCAAGCATGCTCATGAGTAAACATTTGCTGAAGAACTTTTCTGTGAAGACCTAAGGACAGAGCACTGTGCAGGCCACAGGTATATAAAGGTATACGGATACAGTGATTATAAAACCTAGATTTCCTAGGTTTGTTCCACTTGAAAGTATTCTTAATTACTCCATGGAATGTCCTAGACATACTTTGTCAGCCAAATTCTATCTGTTAGTCTGTTGGCCTCTAAAGTAGCACAAATAGCCTGCACTGGTGAAGGTGTCTTGATTTGCTCATTTACGCTTGTAATCCCAGTATTTTGGGAGGCGGAGACCGGAGGATCTGGGTTCCTGTCTCTCTCTCTCTACCTAGTGAGGCCCTCCACAACTTCGTGAGATCCGGTTTCAAAATAAAGTATAAAAAAATAGGGCCAGGGGTATAGCGCGGAGGTAGAACGCCCCTGCGTTCAATCCCCGGTACCGCAAAAAAAAAAAAAAAAAAAAAAGACAGATTCTCCAGTGTGAGTAGTTTATCGACAAACATTTGCTTTAAAATTAAACACATTTCCTTTGCATTGTGAATCGTGCAGTTCTGGCCACCCCTCTGTCTATTGTGGCTTCTCCAAACACAAAGACATGCCATTATTCTGTATGTTCCCAAGTGTCAACCTTGGAAACCTCAGAGTTGGATAGCCCATAAAAAAGGACTCCAGGAGAATCATGTGAAGCAGGAACAGAGAAGACGGCTGGGGGTAGGGCCACAGGCACTGGGTGCACGGGTGACCCCCCCCCCCCAAGGCTGTGCTGTTTTCTGCTGGATCTCCCTGCCCCTCCTGCATGGCGGGATGAGAGCCAGGGGTTTGCTCGTCACTGAGCATGACCTGGGGATCTACAGTGCTTGCGTGCTGAGGGGTTGGCTTTGGTCTTCCTCTACGGGTTCTCAATGGTGGTGAGAGCAGCTATTGCGTGTCCTGGGCATTCCTATGACACATGGCCTCACAGAATGGCACTCTTTAGACATACATCAAAATCTAACCCAAGCCAGTTTCTGTAATAGCTTCCTAAATGCTCTTCTGCCCCTAATTTAGCAACCCTGCTGTGTGTGTGTGTGTGTGTGTGTGTGTGTGTGTGTGTGTGTGTGAAAGACAGAGAGAGAGAGAGTTCATGTGCAGAATGAACTTTTAAAGTTTAAATATGCCCATGTCAATTTCCTCCCTAAATCAGCACTGGCTCCCACTGGCCCGTCTCTGCATGCTGTGGCCTACAGGGCCCCTCTTATTATGTCATGAGCAGATAAGGAAAACATGCCCTGCTCTAGTCTGTGAGTGAAAATTCTCTTTAAACAACAAAAT
>PVJS01027551.1:0-26163 GCA_004027185.1 Glis glis
CCCCCGGTACCGCAAAAAAAAAAAAAAATAGAAAATAGGGATGGGGTGTAGCCTGGAGGTAGAATGCCCCTGGGTTCAATCCCCAGTACCTCAAAAAAAAAAAAAACAAAAAGGAAAAAGAAGTGCCTTGCCAAGTTACTTTTGAGTTCATGAGTCTTTCTTTAATACTCCCCTAAAATGTTTCTAACAGTTGGGGGCTCGTCTAGGATCCTTCCCTGTAGGTTGGGTGAGTGCTGTGGGCTCCCCACCCAAGGGGAAGATGTGTCTTACTGCCTTGTTGTGGTAGCCTCTGGCAGCTAACAGGTGGCCTGTTTCAAAGCTGACATTTTTTTCTCCCCTCTTTTCCTCCTGCCTCTCTTCTTCTCCCCTTGTTAACAAGTAACAGGCTCTTATCAGTTTACTGACCAAAGGAATGAAGACCGGACACTTGGTGCCTGTGAGTCCAAAAAAGAACCAACTTAAGGATGACTTAGACATGAACATGTCTCTTCTGACAAGCCCACATGTCCCTGAAGATCTAACTCTTAAAAGGGACTTGATTCCTTTGTTTAGGGAAAATCCAGGATTAATTCTCAACTTAAGTCCATTCATGGCTTCTCTGGTTTGCTAGCAAATCAATAAATTTCTTTTTTCTTCTTCCCAAAGGCTTGACCCAATTATTTGATTTGGCAAACTGGGGCATGTTAGAAGCCTTCTAAGTCATCAGCTTTGAAGTCATCTCAGTCAGGCTTGGGAGAGGTACAAGCTGCCCACCCAAGTGGAAATTGTTTGCATGCAGACAAGTCTTCAAGGACCAAATGGGACCAATAAGCCAGAACCCTGACATAAGCAGGGACCCTGAAAACTTCCTTGTTTACCCTTTCCTCTCCTGATTCAACTGTGACTACCTTGATGTTTTTCCCCGACTTATCCCATGACTGCTTTGCTGTTTCCTGTGATTAATCATTTCTTACAATGTTTTGGTTAATACCCGCAATGTTAGAAAGACACTCGTATAAGGAGAGCTAGGAGAAATATGTCTCTCCTCCCCAGCCTCCTCAGCTGCCTTGTTTCTCCAAAAATCATTCTGACTCCATGGTCATTCATGTGAGAGACTTCTAATCAATTAATATACATCAACACCATCCGCAACAGGGTCAGGTACTAGAATTCAGTTACAACTTTGTCAACCATGGCAGCACTCCTGGCTCCCAATTTCCTGTAGGCCAGACACTCTGAGGGCTCCCCCTCCACCCTCTTACTGTGCTGAGGGGGTGAGGTGAGAAAACTTGCAGAGAACTGGAGCTCTAGATTTGGGAGACAAGGAAGACTGCCTCAGGTAAGAACCATTTGGACTAGGGTGCTCTCCCATGAGGGGCAGGGGAAATTTACGATGTTCCAGCAGCTGTCAAGGTTCTTTTTCACCTTGGGGAATTCTCACTTTCCTCTCCCTGAGAGGGCACAGCTTGCTCTGCCTTTGGATTGATTTGGGAGGAAGGAAACTGAATGCAGTAAGTGGTGACAACCTTGGCCATCTGGGTGAGTTCCCCTTGGAGCACGCTCTAGAGCCCTTTGATTCCTCACATTTGTCCCCCTCCTTCTTGGTGGGAGGGCATTCTATTGGTTCCCTTTGTGGGAACTTTTGTAGCGCCTCTTGTGCTGGAATAATGGTTAAGAGGGAACCATGGAATCTCATTGGGGGGGGACTTTTCCCCATTGGTGAAGGCGGGTTCTTGTCTCGCTGTCTTATCTGGGGTCTGGAGATTCCCATTAGTCTGTTTGCAGGCCCTTTTGGTTGACTCTATGTGTGTGTCTGTTTGTATCTGTTTTCCTTTTGTGAAATGCCAGTGCTGTGTCGGCTCCCATGTGATCTCTGAGGATTTCAGCTAAATGGGTTGCTTATGACTGTAGGGATAAAAGTAAGAAAAAAGATGAGATTTTACAGTAACATGATATGGCTGATGTATGTAAAAAATATTATGGCTGATGATACATGAAGTATTCCAAATTGTTATGCTAAATAGAAAGAGATTCTGGTGTCTTTTTTTTTTTTACAAGCGTCTATGCATTTTCAGGATAAGGAGTCTGAACAGCCTGGATCTAAGCTAAAGGTGGAGGGAACAGAAGCACCTCTGGTGTCTCAGCCAGAAGAAAGTTGAGAAAGATTTAATAAGCTTGAGATAGAATTGTCCTCTCTTCTGCACTGCTGTGGCTTTTTGGGCATTGGTGTCTGCCACGCAAGTGGCGATTCCCTTGCCCCTTAGTGGTGGCAGCTATGATGGTGATAGACCTTGATGATGTACCTCCCTGCACAACACCAGCACCTGGGTGACTTTTCCCAGGTGCAGCACAGGCGGGCGGCTTTCCCCATGGTCAGCAGCCTGGGGCTGTGTAGATCTGCAGCTCCTCTCCAGTGCTGGTGCTAAAAAAAAAAAGTGATACTTCCTCCCCTGTCTTCAGGGACCAAGGGCTGCTTCCCTGCCCTGCAGACCTAGGGCTGGACTGACATCTCCTGGTCCTGTCTTCTCCCATCTGTGCCAACTGAGAGGGTGTATCTGGATGTGGAAATGGGAACTGCCTGGCTCCCTGTCTCCACAGACCAACAGCTGTGTGTATATGGGGGAAGGTACCTCAGCCCTGCTCCTTCCCCCATATTCTCCCTGCTGCAGGCCCACTGGCTGAAGAGGTGGAGACAGGAAGCTGTCTCCCCTTTCTGAGAAACCCCAGACTGGGAAAAGTCTCTCCCTTTAAGATTCATTTGGCTGGGAAAACACCAGTTTCCAAGGGAAAGGCAAATTTCACTACCTCATTGGTAAGGGAAAAAGGAAGGAAGCCAGTCTGCAGTTCGAAAGGTTGCCTGTGTGGCTCCCCTCCTACACATAAGGCTTGTCAGCAGACACTTCTAGCTGTGGCTCTGCAATTTGCCTCTGTGATCAAATAAAAACAGCGGGCCTCCAAGTACTCTAGCAGTCCTCCTCTGTGTAGACACCTGCCCCTTGGCTCTGTAAGTGTCTGCAGAGAGAGAGAAGTTCGGTACTAAAAGGATAGAGAGTAAAATAAGACTCTTCAACTTTTCTAAGAGTTGTAAGGTGTGCTCCAAATCTCTAGAGCAAATTTTCCAGGCATATTCTGATATAAAGCTGCTTAAAATTTTTTGATTGGACAGAGCACCTGGACATTAAGGAAAAAAGCTCCAGTGAAGGGGGAAATTAACATTTACCCTCACAGCTCATTTGTGTTGCCTTTAAGGTGTGTGATGCCTGGAAGGAACCGACACTAGAGTCAATGTGTGTTTGTCGGCTGCCTCTGCAAAGGTATCCTAAAGAAAGAGCCCCCGATGCAGCCCTGGACAAAAATTGACAGTGCGGACTCTTGGATCCCTCTCATATGACAAAACTTGTGCAAGTTAAATGCTCATCCAACCCTTTCACCTGAGAAGCAATGAATTCATTTGCAGGCATTACTGGAAAATGCACTCTGGTCCCAACTCTCTTTGCTAAACAGAAAAAGGAAATGGTTTACTTTGTGGGAGGTCTTTAGAAATAAAAGAAAAAGTGAGTAGGGCCATATGGGCAAATGGGACCCTGGGAAGAATGGTCAGCACTACCCCAACCAGGATTTATGTAAAAAAAGAAATAGCCTTTCCCAAAAAAGACATAATACTCCTTAGGAAGAAAACATGAACAGAGATCTAGCCTCTTCTGTGCAGATTTTTAAAATATGGATTAATTCAGCTTTGGTCTTTCCCTTGCACTCTCCTGACTGGAATGCTAGGTAAGTATGGCTGGTTTGTAGTACTGGACTTAAAAGATGTATTCTTCCAAACCCCAATTGAAAAGGATATTTCAGTTGCTGTTTGCTTTTAAGTGACAGGACCCCAGTAACCTCCCAGTATTGGTGGGCTGTTTTATCTCAGGGATTTAAAGACTCCCCTGCTATGTTTAATAAAAGTCTAATAAAGGACTCAGGAGAGTTGCAATTGGATCATGGAGTTCTTCTGTAATATGTGGATAACTTGCTTATAGCCAGCCCAGATTATGGACCACCTGGCATCATGTGGGTGTAAGGTCTCCTCTAAAAAAGGATTTGCAAAAACAAAACAAATTACCTATCTGAGATTTCAGATCAGCCAAGGCATCTGGTGTCTGATGTCAAATCAGAAATAGGCTGTTTTGAGCCTTGGGGACCCCAGAGATTGGAGATAAATATGTGGATTCCTAGAAATGGCAGAATTCTGTTTTATTTGAATTCCACATTTTGGACTAATAGCAAAACCCCTGAATGAGGCTTTAAAAAAAACAGATAGGGCCTTTGACTTGGGCTTCAGAGTGGCAAACTGCAGTCGAGAAGTTAAAACAAAGCCTCATGACAGCCCCTGTACTAAATCTGCTTAACTTAAAAAAGGAGTTCAAATTGTATGTGCGTGGAAAATGAGGTATGGCCCTGGAAGCATTTACAGGTATTAGAAGACACAAGGCGGCCAGTAGCCTAACTTGTCAAAGCAGCTGTTGAACAGTAGCTGCCACTTGTGACTTACTATTGGACAAAAATTGACAGTGTGGACTCTAAAAAGTTTACTCTAGGGAAACCTATTACTGTGTTTGTTCCCCACCAAGGACTGGTCCTATTATAACAGAAGGATGGCTCCTGGCCAAGGACTAGAAAAATGGGAGCTACCAGGTCATCCTACTAGATAATCCAAATGTCAGCTTTAAGGTTGTATCCACCCTAAACCCTGTGACTCTGTTGCCAGCAGGTGATGATGGGTCAGTATAATGTGACTGCTTGGAGATCTTGAACACTGTTTACTCTCACAAGTTGGACTTGTCTGCCCTGATAGTTTTGTTTTGTATTTTCCTTGTATTTCTTTGTAATTGTTGTCTGTTAACATTACAGATGTACAACTTCTAACAGAATACCCTAAACAATGTTTTGATAGCCATTACCTGGAAAACAGATAGGCTATAATGTTGACCCCTACTCATTGAAAGGATTGGTGAAAGTGACCTCCTGGGTGTTTAACAACTAAGACTTGGAGAACAATCAGGAAATAAAAGGGCTAAGAAGAAAACAGCCAATATTTTGGCCCTTGCCCTCCAAGGTCAAATGGAACCCAGGGAATAAATGATGGGACTCCTAAGGGCTCTGCAAATTCTGGTAAGTCATCTGACCTTCCAATTAGGGAGATTGTGAAGACCCCAGAGACTAAGAGACACCAGTACATATTCTGTGAAAAGGAGGGTCATTGGAGAGGGTAAATGTCCCCTATGCTTCAAGGAAAGCCAAATGGTCAGCAAGACCATGACCCATCCTGGCAGATGGCACAACTGGTAGAAGAAAAGCCTCACAAAGTCCCTAAGAGTAATCTTGAGGAGACTTGACTGACCTTAACAGTAAAATAATTTTATAAAAAGTTATGGTGACCCCACATAGGGCTACCTACTTGGTCTTGAATACCCAATGGGAAAGTTTAACCAGAAACAAGTGTGCTATTCTGGGGTAAAAAGAGCCATACTCATAAAGTCATTTAAAAGACCACCTACATAATGTAACTAGATATCTTCTGTCTTTGGCGCCTCCCTATGTTCTACATTATAATTTATACTAATGCTTCTGCTTTTAGGTTCACAGAAGAAATAATATGGCACTGATGTCCAAAACATCTGAGTCTTTATAAAATGCTATAAAACTAAACCTGTCCCTCTTGAGGTTTTGCAGGTCCAGGACCACTGAACACCTAGAGGAGAAACAAGATGCTTGATTTACAGATGGCTCTGCCAAATATGTAAAAACAAAAGACAGATAGTCGTGGATAACCCTTATAATAAGCAAATTATTAGTACTAATGGACAGGGTAATAATAGTCAATATACTAAATTACATGCTATGTTGTTTGTTTTTAAAATGCAGAATGGATTAACTATTTATATTATCATAAATAGAAATTTGTCAACTGTACTAAAAATTTTATAAAAGGAATAGCTAAACAACTAGATGTTATTAGTCAAACAACATGAGAAAATAGATTAGCTCTACAAGGATTAACAACCCTAGCAAATGAACTCACTAAAAACTCAGGAATAGATGATCTCTTCACTACTGTAATGGAACAATGGTTCACTAAATGACATCTGTCCTGACCTTCCTTATCATTGTTATAAGAGTAAAGATTTTGTTGGATGCTGTATGATCCCCTGCACATGGGAATTAGTCCAAAGACTAAGAGACAGCCATCACCAAACAGCCTCCACCCCCATACAATAACTTTTTTCTACTTACAGACTCAGATCACGAAAGTCAGCTCATGTTAACAGAATTAGAAGAAAAGAATAGAAATGTATAATAAAAGAGGGAGAAAGTGTAAGAAAGAAAAACGATCTTTTTCTATCGAAGTTATAAGGTCATATAAAAACTGACCGGTATACATTTTGTAACAGTAGATTTTTAACCTTTTGGTACACCAGTCTATATGTTTCCCTCTCAGAAGTATAGGTTTCCTATTTCTCCTTTGTTCTAAAGAAAAATTTTGCCCAGTGGGAAACTAGCCAACTGGGTTAAATTGTGACGTTTCACCCCAGCCAATGGGGGATGACACAGTGGGCTATGCGTTAGGAGGATAACAGGAAGCGCGGACTGCCGCGTGGTGTGCTTGCCCCAATTTTATAGAGTGCAATGCACCCTTCTGCGCAGAAGTGCCTTGCCAAGTTACTTTTGAGTTCATGAGTCTTTATTTACTACTCCCCTAAAATCTGTTTCTAACAGGGCCCAGGCTCCTCGAGAGCCCAGGGAAGCTTAGGTGTCTCCCCAGAAGAGGTATGTAACCCCAGACCACCGCCACTGCCTGTAGTGCTGAGACATCAGGGCTCGGACTCCCGAGTCCCACTGCAGCCCGGGCTGTGTCCTGCTGTAGAACTCTCCAGTGCAGCCACAAAGGCTGCTCAGTGCAGGAGCCAAGTCCCTCCAGCGGCCCAGCCCCAGGGCCCCTCTCTGACCTTTTCAGCGGAAGCGGCGCAGTGCCCCAGGGCTGACAGAGGCCTGCCAGTGCACCCCAGTTATCCAAACATGTTGGTTCCGGTGGGCGGTGCAGAGCCAGGCAACAGCTGTTTTCTTTGGGCTGCGCTGGCCCTGGAGGAGTATATATGCAGCCGAGTGGAGTCGACACGCACCCATGTCCAGCGTGCCGCATCCTGAACAGCCATGGCCTGTACGATGAAGCTGCTGCTGCTGCTCAGCCTCGGGCTGAGCCTGGCCGGGGCCCTACAGGACCAGCGCCAGGTGCCCATACAACCGGGCTTCCATCCTGAACAGGTGGTGCTCCCAGGGCCCGGAGGGAGGGTGGGGAGGGCAGCCCATGTCCCGTGAGGCTTCTCCTGGGCCCCTTATACCCCAACACCCCCACTCCCCGCTGCTCCCTGTGTACCCCAACAACCCACAGCACCCACGCACTCGAATGCCCCGTGGCACAGCGCACAGGTAGACGAGTACTGAGGCGCAGGCCCTGGGCCGCAGCGGGGAGGTGGCAGCTCAGTGGGTCTGAGCCACACTCTGCTCTGAGGACCCGCAGGCTCAGACAGCATCTCACGACATGGAGACCAGGAGATTGACGCCCCTCCAGAGGCCAGGAGCTCTGGGACACTGACCCCTCACTCCTCCATGTCCCCTCGGGGGTGTGGCCACCTGAGATCCCCACCAGGCCAGGCCCCAGGAGACAGGACTCTGTGGCCAGGCCTCCCACTGTGTGCCCATTGCACCCCATGGGCCTCCCTCCGCATGACAGAGGGTGCTCCCCTTTGGTCCGGGGACTGGGGTGCACCTACCCCTCTCTTCAGAATGGTCAGGGAAAACACTACATTGGACAGCCTGGCTGAGTGGGGGCAGAATTAGTACCCCCAAGTTCCTGCTCAGCTCATGGTATGAGATGAGGTAGGGTTGCCTCCCCACACACCCCTGGCCCCTCATTGCTGCAACTCCGGCTCCGGGGAAGATGGCTCCCCAGGACCTCCGTGCAAGGTCGGGTCTTGCCGCCTGCAGGTGGAGGGGGACTGGTACACCCTCAAGCTGGGTTCCACTGACCGGTCTGTTATCGAGGAAGGAGGTGCCTACCGGTGTTACATGTCCAACATCAAACTCCTGGAGAACGGAAACCTGAATGTCACCTACTTCCACAGGTGTGGGGCTCAGGTAGCCTCCCTGGCATGACCCCTGGTCTCCTGCCCCAGCTCCACCTGGCCTCATCCCAACCAGGGCCCTGAGTACGGGGCTCAGTACTCAGGTTGCTCTCCTGGCGGGTGGACAGGTCCACAGCTCCACCAGGGAAAACCCAGGCTGGTGACTGGCTCACAGCCCAGGTGACCCTGTGGGGACCCAGCTCCAGCAGACACATCTCATGATAGCTACTGCCTAAGGCGTGGCGATGTAGTTCAGCAGAAGAGCACTCTCCTGGCATGTGCAAGGCCCTGGGTTCAATTCCCAACGCCACACGCACCAAAAGAAATGAGTTTCCTTTTAGGGAAGATGGGGTGTGCGTGCAGGAATTCTACATCGCAGAGAAGACTGACACCCCCGGCCGTTACACCTTCGAGTGTGAGTAGAGTTGCCCAGGGGGCTGGCAGTCCTGCGCACCGGGACCCTCGTTGCCCACCCCAGGCTCCGGGCTGCAGAAGGGGCCTCGGCTGGGCCTAGGCATAGAGGACTGGGGATGATCAAGCCCGTCCTTCTCCCTGCAACTGCCCTCCTTCTGCTCCTGAGAGACTGAGATGGAAACACACAAAGAGAGACAGAGATGCAGAGAGAGAGAAGAGAGAGTTAGAGAAACAGAGAGCCGCATGCAGTCAGTGGTCGGGGTGCAGAGGGGTTGGATCCCTGGGCTCCGGCTGGCCAGTGCGTGCTGGGCTCTCGGGGAGATGGGGCGAGCCACACTGGCTGGGGAGGCGCAGGGGTCCTGGGTTGGGGCGCAGGGGTCCTGGATTGGGGCGCAGGAGTCCTGGGTTGGGGAGGCAGCTAGCATGTGGATCCTCTTCGGCTTCGTGGCCGTTCCATTTCCTCTCGCAGACGAAGGCAAAAACTTCCTCACTTTCGTCGCCGCTGGCGATGACTTTGTCATCATGGACTTGGAAAAGCACAGGGATGAAGACATCCTCGTGGTGGATGAGCTCCATGGTAGGCGCCGGCTCCGGTCCCCCGGGGGAGGACAGGAAGGGAGCTGGCCCAGATGACCTGCTGGGGGACAGTGAGGCTCAACTGGAGCCCCTCCCCGTGGCAGCCTCCCTTCCCCTGGGATGTCCCGGTCCCCAGCGGGCACCCAAGGTTCCCAGTCCCCTGTGACCGCTGTGTTCAACCCTGGTGGCTACAGGCAGGACTCCCTCTGTGGGCAAGGCCGGGCATCAGGCCTACAGGCAGCACACGTCCAGGAGAGGCATCCAGCAGGGCAATGTCGTGGACCTGTTCGCACACCGTAAGCCACCCCTCTGTGCATCCTGGCTCCTCACTGGGACCTGAGCCTCGCCGGCCAGGATAACATATTCCTCTCAGGAAATCCTCCCCGAGGCCAAAAGTGCCGAGAGGGGCCAGCGGCGGGACCAGGGGCCTCTCTGGGGCGGGCTGGCCTCGTCCCGGGTTCCATAACCTCTGCTCCCTCTTCAATTCACAGCAAGATGCCCAGAGTCCCCAGTGTCCTAGGTGAGTACACGCCTGCCGTCTCGGGCCTTGCTGCTCTGGGCAGATGGTCTTTTCCAGGGACCACCCTTCCATGTGCAGCCCCCCGTCCACCAGGCCTGAGGCTCTGGGCTGTGCTGGCTAAAGACACCAGATACAGGGTCTGGCCTGAGTCGGAGCATCAGGGGACTGAGGAAGACCCCTGCTATGCCAGGGGTGCTGGGCTCAAAGGCCTGTTAACCCCTGTCCTCCTCAGCAGCTCAAGAATGTGGGGAGACAGCCAGGGATTGCAGCCAGAGGCTGGGATGGGAGGCTTGGGTCTGGTGACCTAGAGGCCTGCGTCC
The DNA here is from genome assembly GCA_004027185.1 of Glis glis. Taxonomy (NCBI): domain Eukaryota; kingdom Metazoa; phylum Chordata; class Mammalia; order Rodentia; family Gliridae; genus Glis; species Glis glis. The sequence goes on from PVJS01027551.1 coordinate 9,978, forward strand.
CTGGCCAGGGAGCAGGCTCAAAGCAGAGGCCCATGGGGCTCTGGGGGTCCAAGACCTTGGCCTTCTTTCTCAGCCACCGAGTACACAGGGACTGGGGGATGGGGCAGCAGGGCAATGGGGGGAGGACGGGAGGAGGGGACAGGCACAGGGAAACACCCCCGGGACCCCTGGCCCAGGGCCAAGGGCTCACCTGGCACAGGAAGCGTCCTACTGGGCTGGAGATCAGCAACAGAGTGTCTGGGTTCCCAGGTCCCCATCACATGCGACCCTGGAGCCAGCGTCTCCTATGGCCCCCGCCTCTGGATGCCTCCGGACCTCCACCCATCCCCGACGCAATAAACCAGTTCTGCATCTGCTCACATGGCTTCCTGTCTGTGTCCAGGGCTGGCAGGGATCCTCTGCTCAGAGGGGTCTCCCCTGGGAAGAGGAGGGATAGAGGGTCCCCATCTCTGGAAACAGAACCATTGCTGCCTCCCAGCCTCTTCAAGGTCAGGGCATGAAGAAGGAGTTGTCCAGGTGCAGAAATCCCAGCCCCAAGGCAGGGGCTGGGCTCTGGAGGGGCCAGAGAGAGTGCCAGGATCCCCTAGGCCCTGCTTGTCCCACCCAGACCCGAAGGAGCCCCTGCCCCATGCACGTTGTCCCGCCGGAGCAGGCCCACTCAAGGGGGAGTGGAGGAGGGAGGGCGATACCACCTGCCCAGTCCCCACGCAGCCCTGGCCCCTTCCAGAGCCCTGCGCCCAGAGCCCAGCCAGAACGGAGCCTCTGGGCCCGGGAGACATGGTCAGGACACAAGGTGTCCCTCACTCACTTGCCCCTAGCCTCAGGTTCGGCCTAGCTCAGCCCACACAGGGCAGGTGGGAGTCGAGGCCCAGTCAGCCGTGGCAGGCTGCCCCGTCCTCCGGATGTGAGAGGCAGGCCCTGAGGTCTCCTGGGCCCCAACTCCCAAGATCTGAATCAACCACATCTGTGGCCCAGAGTGGGAGGCAGACCTCCCCTCCCAGCCGGGAGTCGACTTGGCCAGGAGCTTACAGACACAGGCACCAGCTGAGCGCCTGGCTCCTGTCACCCGACTCCATCCTCAGTGCGCCACACAGGGTCTGTCCTCCCAGAGCTAACCGCTCAGCCTGGGCGGGAGGCGAGGCTGCTGGTCCCTAACACCAGCTGTTTCTGGGCCAGACCCCAGAGCTGGGAGCTGGCACCTGCTGGGGCAGCATTCAGGGGAGGGGTCCCCGAGCCTTGTTCCTGGAAGGCCCGGCTGTCCCCTGCACAGTGAAGAAGGGCAGGGCCTGGAGACAGAGGAGAGGCAGGGTCAGCCGGTGTCCCATTCACAGCCAGCTGTAGCAAGTGGGGGAGGAGCCTGACCCAGGGGGCTGCAATGAATCCCTAAGGCAGGGGAGGACTCTAGAAAAGTGGGCACCCCACACGGTCCCAATCATGCGGGGACAGGGTGTCTGTGGGCTCAGAACGTAGGGGCTGTTATGAGAGATGTTCACCATAAACAGGAACAAATAGCCCAGTGAGGATCGCCAGCCTTTGGGCCTGTCGGCACCGTCCCTTCCATCCCTACCACACCCAGCAGGAGCCACGTGGGCACAAGACAAGGGGACATGAGCGTGGTCTGTGCGTTCCTGCTCTGGTGGCCAGTGGATGGACACACCAGGAGGACCGCAGGCCTGGGGAGGAGGATCTGGGCCCCATGGAAGGAGCGGGCACGCCTGGGTCCTCTGTGTCCTCCCAGCTGACGGGCCCCGCCCTAGGCTCCCAGGACAGACTGCAATGCTGTTAGGCTGCCCCGACAACTGCTCCATGTCCTCCCAACACTGAGACACGGGGCGGGTGCAAGGCAGCTGAGTCAGGCCTGGGGAAGGACCCAGACAGCTAGGGCGGGAGGGACCGCCGGGCTGCCTGGCAGCTGCTCAGGACAAGTTGGGCTGAAGGCCATTCACAGAGAGGGGGAGCTGGACAGGAGGGCCCCCACCCCAGCCTCGGGCACCATGATGCTACAAAGGGGACCACTGCTTCTTCTGGCCCTCAGCCTGGGCCTGGCCGGCTCCCAGAAGACTCTAGAAGAGGTGCCGGTACAGCCGGGCTTTGACGCACAGAAGGTTGGTACCATGGGCTGGGCCTCCAGACCTGGACGGACGCAGTCTGAACAAAGGGTCACGTTGGGGAGGTGCTCCGGCCAGGGCAGGGGCTCAGGCTCAACCGGACCCCGCAAGAATCCTGGTGGACAGACGTCATCAGTTAACTTTAAGACCCTTCCAGTTCCTCTCCCGGGTGATTGAAACTGGTGGCCCAAGAGCAGTCCCTGGAGGCTGCAGAGCCTGGATTGTAGAAGCCGGGGCGAGGGAACCCTCTGGGATGACACCAAGGGACAGGAAGAGTCCCAGTCCCTCCTCCCTGTCTGCCCCTGCCTGTCATTCTGGGGACCCAGCGCCCATGCTCAGGTGTGGGGATTACAGACAGTGCCGGGCCAGGAGGGACAGCCAGAACTCTCCACGCTGGGCAGCTACCCCATCGTCCCTCCCTGGACTCGCAGGAGGAGATGGTTTGAACCAGACTTGAGGGAAGCTAAAGAATGTGGGGGAGCAAAGCAAGGAAGGGAACTGGGTCAGAGAGGGAGGGCAGCCTGACAGGAGGGAGCTGAGTATATCCAAGAAGGGAGGCAGCCAGGGCGTACCCCTACCTGGGACCCAAAAAGTTCATCAATGTACCCCAGGGGGACCCTGGCCAATACACCCCCGTGCCCACGTGCTGGCCAGGCTCAGCCAATGACGCTGGGGCCTGGGAACAGGCTGGGGACTAGCCAGCCCCACTCATACCTGCTCCCACACCCCTGCAGGTGGAGGGACGTTGGCTCACCATCCGGCTGGCCAGCCACACAGACCTGGTCTTGCCGACCGACCCCCTGAGGCTGTCTCTCCACTCCATTTGGACCAGGGACAACGGGGACGTGGACTTCGTGCTCTTCTGGATGTGAGCAGGTCCCTGCGGCTCCTCTTATTCTCAGACCCGGGGCCGCCAAGGGACAGCACCAGGGGTCAGAGCCAGAGGGACACCTGGCGCTGAGCTGGGCCGGAGGCCCTTCCATGACAGGTGCACGCCCAAAGCTCTGAGAGTGGCTGGCAGGAAAGACAAGCGCACAGCCCCGGTCCCTGGGATGCAGGCCGCGCTGTCCACCCTTCAGCTGTGCAGAGAAGCCCCGGCCCACACCTTGAGCGAGCAGTCTCCAGTGTTTAATGGTGGTCTACTTGCTGACTGCGGTGGCGCAAGCCTGTAATCCCAGCTACTTGGAGGCTGAGGCAGGATGATCACAGGTTCAAGGATGCTCAGCACAGACCCCTTTCTGCCTTAGTAGAAGCGAGGAATCCTGTGGGGGCTGTACTGCCAGCTCCAGGAAGATCTGTAGCGGTGACAAGCCACACTGAGCTCACAGATACTGACCACCAGCCCGTGTGCGTATCAGTCTGTACTCACAGTGTAGGAGACACAGACCCATGTCCTAGCAGATGTTCTGTCTTAGACATGGCGACACAGCATCTGTGCACCCAGCACATGCCTCCCCCCTCCCCCTAAGAAGCTGGAGTCCCTGGGACAAGGGGTATGGGGCAGGCCCTTAGTCTATGCACAGTGCTGGAGCAATCAGGAACCCCAAGACAGAATCCCCAACCCCAGGACCCAAAAACCAGAGCCATGGACAGACTGGGACACACCCCGCCCTGCAAGTTTGGGTTCCTCCAGCAATAAGGAAGACCCCACTTCTTCACTCCTGCCCAGAGACCTTCAGCTCCATCCCCAAGACCATGGGCTCCGCCCCATGCCAGGCTGCCCCAGGCTGGGGGAGCTGAGAGTCCCGGAGAGGCCACTGGGGCTCTCAGCTAGGGGATCCTCCAGTGTCCCCCTGAGACAGAGCCCTGAGCCAGCTGCCACCTCTTGGGGCAGGGCAGCTGGGAGCCACAGAGGGTGAGCAGGTACGAGTTCCCTCCTTTTTCCTCAGAGGAGAAGGGGTGTGTAAAGCAGTAAATATCACGGTCCATCCGGCTGGGCTGCAAGGCCAGTATCGAGGCTCCTGTGAGTAGCTCCGCCTGGGGTCTGGGTCCACGCTGAGCGGGGAGGGTGAGCAGGGGCCCCAGATGCCCTGTACCGGCCATGACACCCAGGAGCTGCCGACTTTGGGGGTGGGGAGAGAGGTGTGCCAGGAGGAGGTGGCACATCATGCCTTCCATGGTGGGGGCCTGGGGACTGGGGGACAGAGGAGAGAGGCGTCACTCCCCACCCGGCCTGGGGTCTCCCACAGTTGAAGGGGGTAGCCTGCACGTCTGCTTTGTCAGCACCGACTACAGCAACCTCATTCTTTACGTACGTTTTGAGGACGACGAGGTCACCAGCCTGTGGGCGCTCCTGGGTAGGTGACAGCTCTCCTGAAGAGAGCCAAAGCATGGAGAAGGGAGGGCGTCGAGGAACTGCAGCCTAGACAGGCTGTGGCCTCTGGAAGACCAGGTGCAGGTGGTGGGGCCGAGGGCGTTGGGGACGGAGGATCAGCCAGAGCCAGGGCCTTGGGGTGGCAGCAATGACAGTGGAGAGCCAAGAGCACTGAGGAGGATGCGTGGGGGAGGCGGCCGGGCAGGTGTGGAGTGGGGGTCCTCTGGGCTTATCACCTGGCGGGCTCCTTCGAGGAACAGACCTGGCTGTTGTAACTCTCTGGGGGAGAGGGCCGTTCCGGGCCTGGGAGGTAGCCAGCCTCAGCCTGTCCCCTGCGAGGACACTGTCAGGTAGCCGGTGCCCAGGGCTGCCCCCAGGCCCAGCCTCCCCATTGTTCATACCAGAGGAGGGAGCACAGAGACTCCAATGCCAGCCCCTTACCACCAGCCCCCTGATTTCAGCGAGAAAAATGCTGGAGGACCCCAGGTGGCTGGGGAAATACCTGGAGTTCGTGGAGGAATTCCACCTGCAGAAGGCCCCAGTCTTCAACATAGCAGGTAAGTGTGGCCCTCTAGCTATCCCCAAGCCAGCCAGGAGGAGGGCTCCGACCCAGAACCCCATTAGCAAGAACGATGGCAGGACCCGCCCCGCTAACGTGGCCAGCCTCCACGGAGCGCCCCTTATGGTCAGACCTGCACCAGAGCTTCACCTGTCAGATCTCTCATAGCCCATGGGACTCGGTAAGGAGGGCAAGCAGCTGGCGCCATTCCATAGGTGTGGCTCAGAGACCTCAGGAGCAGTGAGGCTGGATGCACAGCCCGGAGGAGGAGGAGCTGGGAGCGGCCCAGATCTCCAGCCTCCTGGGCCAGTGCCAGCCAGCCCCGCCCCTGCTCGGCTCGCAGGCATCCCCTAGTGACCCATACACACAGGGCCAGGCCTGCTCTGGGAGCCTGGGGTGTGCACAGAACAAGACAGGCACGCCGCCTCCTCCAGCCAAGTGGGGACTACAGCAGAACCGACTGAGGCATGAGGTGGAAAGTCAGGCAATAATTCAGCCATGGAGGCTGTGGGCGGCACTGGAGCAGGGGTTGGGAATGGGGCCTGGCCATCGTGTGTGCAGAAGGCCAGGATGGACGTCCTGAGAGGAGACGCAGCTACCTGGAAGAGGGAACTGTGGGGAGTAGGGGACCAGGCCACAGCAGGACGTGGCCACCTCGGGGGCCTAGCTGACAGACCCAGGAAGGGACAGCAGTTTTATGCTGTGGTTAATGCATTCATTGATTGATTAATTTCAGAACAATCAAGTGAAGTTCTTAGAATCACACCTTTTTCTCTGCTGCTTCACAAGCCAGTGCCCCAGCCCAGGCCCAACCGACACCATTCCCTGAGGCTTCCTGTCTGGGCCCTCCATCCCTCAGCGCTGCCCTCAGCCTCCCTGCACAGCCCTAGGCCTCCCTGCCTCCTCCTTCACCTTGGCCTGTGGCCAGGGACTCGCCCGGGTGCTCCAAAGCCCCTCTGCTCCCAGGGTCCCCGGAAGCCCTCCAGTGTGAAGCCCCTGTCTCGTCCCTCTTCCTCTCCCCCTCCTCTCTGTGGGCCACCAGGTCCTGCCAACCCACCACAAAGGGACCCACAGCATCTCCTGCGACTGGAAGAACACTCAGGTGGTGAGGAGGGGCCCGCGGCCCCCAGGCTCCCTGTCCATGTCCAGAGCTCCGTGATCCCCGGCGCCTACCCAGGGCTGACAGCGTCATCCGCTCCTGCCCCTGACCTGCCACTCTAGAGGGGTGGCCTCCACACCCTAGGCAAATGCAGAATGGCCCCTCTGAAGTGGAGGATACCCTGAGTGACCACGGACAAAAGCCCTACGGGTATCCATAGACTGGTGTCCCATGCGGCAGGTGAGCGGAGGCAGGTGGATGTCCTCCCACAACTGAGGGCCCTACAGGGGAGTGCCCACCTCTGCCCCAGCTGTGGGCCACCTGCCAGCCTGGCAGACTCTGAGGAAATTGGGTCAGAGGCCTCGATCCTCACCATCTGGAGGAGCACAAGACAGGTCTGGGTGGATGCCTGACCCAGAAAAAAACCTGTCAGAGGCTCTGAGGAGCGGCCACAGTGGGCTGGGCGCTTCCCACAATCGGCCGTGTTGAAATAAACATGACCTAAAAAGCCCAGACGCCACTGTCTGCGAATTTACCTGGAGATGACTCAAAAGCCGACGACATGATTACCAAACAGACACAGAGCACAGCGGCTTCCTACAAACTAGAAGCTTCAGAAGAACCACAAAGGGCATGCGCACACACTCAACAAGAAGGGCGCAGAGTTTATGTGAAGATAATAGAAAACAGCCTTATCCGCCAGGTGTGGTGGCACACACCTGCAATCCCAGTACTTGGGAATAAAAGAATAAAAAATAGGGCTGGGGGTGTAGCTCGGAGATAGAATGCCCCTGGGTTCAATCCCCAGGACTGCAATCAATCAATCAATCAATAAAAATAGGGTTGGGGGTGTAGCTCAGAGGTAGAACACCCCCAGGTTCAATCCCCAGGACGTGTGTGTGTGTGTGTGTGTGTGTGTGTGTGTGTGCACGTGCACACTTGTGTACTTATTCTGGGGCACTAAAATATGACTTGGGGGCTGGGGGTGTGATTCAGCGGTAGAGCACTTGCTTGGCATAATTGAGGCCCTGAGTTCCATCTCCATATCCATCACCACACACACACACACACACACACACACGCACACGGTCTTGAATAGAGATGTGACCTTTCTGTTTATGCCTCAATATTATAAAGACTTAATGATCCCCAAATTAATCTATACATTGCAATTCCATCAATGCTCCGATGGGGTATTTTTTTCCAAACAGCAACCCTGATTCTAAAATTTACATGAAGAAGCAAAAGTTTTGAAATGTCTTACAAAAGAAAAGCCACGCAAATGGATCTGCCGCTCTACCATGAAAATGCAACGACGAATCCCGTGTGGAGTTAGCTCAGGACAGAGGAAAGGCCAAGGGAAATCAGGACACGAACACCAATTCATATGACAATTTAATATGCAGATAAACGGCCCACCATAATAACCCCAGCATGTGGGAGGCCGAGACAGGAGGAGTACAGGTTTGAGGCCAGTATGTGGTAACTTAGCAAGACCCTGTTTCAAAATAAAAAAAATGCTGGGCATGGTGGCGCATGCTTGTAATCCCAGTACTTGAGAGGCTGAGACTGGAGGATCCAGGTTCGCGGCCAGCCTCAGCTACTTAGTGAGGCCCTCCTCAATTTAGCGAGACCCTGTTTCAAAATAAAGAATAAAAAATAGGGCTGGGGGTGTAGCTTGGAGGTAGAATGCCCCTGGGTTCAATCCCCAGTACTGCAAAAAGAAAGAAGGAAGGAAGGAAGGAAGGAAGGAAGGAAGGAAGGAAGGAAGGAAGGAAGGAAAAGAAAGAAGGAAAGAAGGAATGAAAGGAAAGAAAGAAAGGAAGAAAGAAAGAAAGAAAGAAAGAAAGAAAGAAAGGCTGGAGGTGTGGTGTAAAACTCCCCTGGGTTCAATCCCCAGTACCAAAAACAAAAAAAGAAAAGAAAATAGTTGAGAGAATGGGTGAGACATACAAGGGGAGAAGGGAAGGTTAGATATCTTGCCCTACACATTATCTTAAAATTAATTCCTAATTAATTCTTAATAGAAGGAACCCTTGACATTTCTCTAGTATCTACATTTGAAGATGAGGTGCTAACCCCAAGGGAAAAGAAGGAAGGCTAACGCCTTTAAACTCTGCTACATCAAAGACATCATTAGCAGAACTGAAATACGAGCAACCTGCAATTAGGATTTGCAGCAAATATGACAGTTCCTATCACATATGTAAATATATATCAAAGGTTTTTTAAAGAATAAAATAGGACAGTTAGAAAACTGAGCAAAAGACAAAAAAAAAAAAGGCCATTTGCATGCAGGCCCAAGTCAAAATGCAATCAATGTAAAGAAGGTCGGTACTGCATAGTAATCAGCAAAAAGAAAAGCTATTTTTGTTTACCAAATTAAGAAAATTATTTTTTTAAAGTCCCACCGGGCGTGGTGGCGCACTCTTATAATCCCAGTACCCGGGAGGCTGAGACAGAAGGAATACAGGTTCGTGGCCAGCCTCAGCTACTTAGTGAGGCCCTCCACAACTTAGTGAGACCCTGTTTCAAAATAAAAAATAAAAAATAAAAAGAGGGCTGGGAGTGTGGCTCGGAGGTAGAATGCCCCTGGGTTCCATCCCCAGTACTGCAAAAAAAAAAAAAAAAAAAAGTCCCTTAGCAAGGGAAAGCAGAAGCGGGGCAGAGGTTGGGGCCTTTCTGGGGTGACCCAGTCTTCAGAAGTCATTTAGATAGGCTTGCTCTTGGACCTAATTACACTAAATTCCACATATTAATAAGTTTACCTGTTGTCCTCCCAAATAAATCAAAGAATTTACAAGGCTTTAATACTGATTCCATACTTGTGCGTGTGTGTGTGGGGGGGGGGTTACTGGGGATTGAACCCAGGGGCGTTCTACCTCTGACTTACACTCCCTGCCCTATTTTACTTTTTTGAAACAGGGTCTCACTAAGTTGCTGTGGGCCTTGCCTAAGTTTCTGAGGCTGGCCTTGAACTTGCGACCTCCTATCTCGGCCTTACCACGCACTACCATGCCTGGCTGATTCCATTATTTTTTAAAAGTAAAACTTTAGAATTCTCTCATCAACCCCCCAGCCTTGTCTGTAAGTTGGCAGGAGAAGGACAGTTTAGTTTTGTCGGGTCCAGCACTCCCACCTCCCCAGATCTGACCCGAGGCATCTGTTAGGAACTCTAGGTCCAGGGCTGGTGGCTCCTATGATGTCCACCGGCTCTCCTTTAACATTGTGTTTCTCATCGACAGCTACTCTGCAAGATGCAAGAATGAACGAGTCCCCAACAAAATATCTTCGTTCAGTCAAAGGAGACAACTGTAGGGGGGAAGGTGAGCTGGGCCTTGACAGGTGTGTTCTCAGACAGTCCCCGGGGTGAAGCAACAGGAGCCCCGGGGCCAGCCCAGGTCTGCCCCTCAACAGAAGCGGCTTCTCACCAGGCATCCAACTTTTCTCAGACTCTGTCTTCCACGCCATGAGACGAGTGGCAGTGCGCCCTACAAGTTTAGTGTTCTAGTCACCACTGTCATAGGATGCTGACTGTATTAGTCCACTAGGGCTACGTAACAAAGCACCCCAGACCAGGATGCTCAGGTCTGAGATCCAGGCGTGGCAGCCTGGCTCCTCTGAGGCTGTGCTCCTCAGTCTGCAGACGCTGTCTCCTCCCTGTGTCCTCACATGGTCATCGTCCTGTGTGTATCTGTGTGCTGGTCTACTATTCTTGCAAGACCACCTGTCACATTGGATTAGGGTGCACCCTAGGCTTTCAACAAGTGATAGAGATTGGGCCTGTATTGATTGCTAATAGGTATTCATTGCTAATAGTAAGAATAAGCTCTCATAGTTAGGCAGCACAATAAAATCCTTTTCTCTGTCTCTTAAGCTGTCAGTCAAAAAAAAAAAAAAAGCCTCAGCCACGGTTGACCTTGGTCAGTTAAAAGTTGGCTATTAGCCTAGCTAAACACTAAATGTTAAAAACACAGACACCTGCACTTAGAAAAAGATTTATATAGATTCTCACAACAGTTTAAAGTTAAAAGATGAAAAAAGCAAGCTATGACAACCCAATATTAATTACTAATAACACAAAATAATTATAGCCCCCAAAACCTCCATACTCGAAAAGACTATATTCCTGTGTCTTTCTTTTCTTTATTATAAAACAAGTTTTCAACATAGTAAGTAGCTTCTAGCAGATAGAGATAAGGAGATGCTGAGAACCCACCAAGGACATAGGTGGACAATGCACGCTTTAAACTTTAAGAATAAAAATAAAACAGAAAACAAAGCGGTCTATTACCATGCAGCCCCATGACCTTGCTAACCAAATAACACATTTTGATCAGTGATGTCAGACCTGTCCGTCCCTGTGAGGACGAACAAAGAAGGCTAGCAGAAAAGGCTTACACAGCAGAGATAACTGGAGGGCCTACACCCGCTTTTGGTGGAAAAGGAAGACTACTGGTTAAGCAGAATAGGAAAAAGGAGATAATAAATTCTTATAAAAATTGTATGTGTTCAAAGACCTCAGTGTCTTACTTTCAAGGCACTCCATGCGTCGCCTCTGACGTAGTGCTTTAATCGCTCTGTCCCCCCCTTTCTACCTGTAATAATAAAACTTTGCTTAAGCTGCAGCCGTGCAGTTCTGGCTTTTTTTTTTTTCCTAAACTGGCTAAGAACAAGAACCCACGGCGACATCGCAAACTGTAACGATGGTGCAGGACACAGTTCAACCCGTAACACTTCCTAAAGCTGGCTGTCACTGTCTGATAACCCCTCTCCAAATCGCAATGTCCCCTCCGCCTGCACAAGCCTGTTGGGAGGTGTGGCTCCCTGACCCACGCGCTCCGGCTGACCACATCATCCCTGCCGATGTTAGCACTTTTGAATATGCAAGACCACTGCTACAGACCATCACATCCCTGACACAGTGCTGTCCCTGGTCACTCTGTCAGATAGCCTTCACCAGGAGCTCAGCAAACACCTCTTTAAAAAAAAATAAAATAAGCCAGATGTGATGGCACACACCTGCAATCCCAGTTTTTGGGAGGCTGAGACCGGAGGATCGGAGGTTCAAGGCCAGCCTCAGCAACTTAGAGACCCTGTTTCAAAAAAATAAAATAAGGCTAGGGGTGTAGCCCGGAGGTTGAATACCCCTGGGTTCAATCCCCAGTACCAAATAAGTAAATAAAAATAAAATAGCCACTGCTTTAAACACATGAATTTAGCCCCTCTCTCTGTAATCAATGTATTTGGGAGACAGCCTCTAATTCCCCCGTGTCCCATCATGCACTGGCCAGAGGGGACCTCATGAGGAAATTGACTACCAACTCCCACATCCCAGTGCTAAGGCCAGGCCACACACTTGGCGAACGAGCTGTTGCATATTTTTTTTTCCTTTACATAGAAAAACACTTTTTCCAGTTTGGGAACAGACTTTTTTCCACACACGAGTCTTTCTCCATTAAAAAAAAATATTCTGCCTCAAAAGTAGTTACCTGTTACCTGCGACATAGAGATACAACATCACTGTACGAACGTGAAATCATCAACTTTTATTCTTTATTCCTTATTAGCCAAGTCAGATGGTTGGAAATTTCAGGGAGACCAATTTCTTCGGGGAAGGGGAGGTTATGCAGTTTTGCGTCTCTAAAAACTGGAAAGTTTCCCGGAGTCCTGTGTGCATAAGGAACCACAGTGGTTCATTTCTTAGTCGATAAATAAAGCAACCTCACTCCGAACTCCTTTCGGGACGCTGGGCCACCTTGACATACAGCACCTGCGGGGGGAGGTTGAACCTGGAGTCCCAGCTGTATTCGGGGGACAGCAGCTTGGTAGGTCTGTTGAGGAAGAAGTACTTGTTCAGGTACTTTTCAAAAGTGCTGTTAAATCCGGTTTCCAGGTCCTGGAATACTCCTCCTAGATACGTCTCGGCCAGGTCTAAAATCTGATGGGGCGTGCCACCAAAAATTGAACTTCCATAGTAGAAGTCTCCACGTCCAAATGGGATATAGGCTGCCGATTTAGGCTTCCTCTCGTAAGGGAAGTTGGTGGTGTTTCTGAAGTACCACCAGGCATGGAGCTGAGCCACACGCGTGCCCAGGGTCTCCACCCCAAAGTCATCCTGGAAGATCAGGTTGGGCCTCATGCTGAAGAGGAAGTCTACCTCATCCTGGATGTGGGATACGATGCGCTCGCCCAGGACTTGTAGGCATGTGAGGTCCAGGTCATACCACCATTTCTCCTTGCCCAACATCACCAGATGAAAGGTGTGGAGAGGACTGGCCTCGACGTCAGGAGGCTTGATGTAGGTGTCCGACATGACGTAAAAGGCCACCCTGTGACCAGGCATGAAGTGCTCATTGGCCGATTTCAAGAATAGATCCAGGTACTTGCGGGTAGAACTGGGAACACACAGAGAAAGCAGTTTATTGTTCTAAATCTTATCTGGGGTCTAGATGCCATCAAATGGACTATCTTTTTTTTTTTTTTTGCAGTACTAGGGATTGAACCCAGGGGCACTCTACCTCCAAGCTACACCCCCAGCCCTATTTTTTTATTCTTTATTTTGAAACAGGGTCTCACTAAGTTGCAGAGGGCCTCACTAAGTAGCTGAGGCTGGTAGCGAACCCGGATCCTCCGGTCTCAGTCTCCCAAGTACTGGGATTACAAGCATGTGCCACCACGCCCGGCTTCAAATGTACTATCTAACAGAAGTGTTGCAGATGCTAAAGAACCCCAATACAGCCGGGTGTGGTGGCACACACTTGTAATCCCAGTACTTGGGAGGCTGAGACCGGAAGATCCAGGTTCGCGGCCAGCCTCAGCTACTTAGTGAGGCCCTCCACAACTTAGTGAGACCATGTTTCAAAATAAAGAATAAAAAATAGGGCCGGGGGTATAGCTCGGAGGTAGAATGCCCCTGGGTTCAATCCTCAGTACCGCAAAAATAAAAAATAAAAAATAAAAATAGGGCTGGGCATGTAGCTTAGAAGTAGAATGTCCCTGAGTTCAATCCCTAGTACCACACCAAAATAAAAAAGAACCCCAGGTGGTCCCCTGGAGAAGTCAGGGTGGAGAAGCCAGGTCTGAAGCGCCACTGAATTAGTTAGTGGGTGAGAGTGTGGGAGCCCACGGGCCTGACCACAGCCACGGCGTTTTGGACCAACTAAGCCGGGGCTAAGCGGGCATTATCCAGAAGGCTCCCAAGAGGTTTACCAACCCCACCACGGTGGGAAATATAACCACGACACATTTCTTTTGCAGGATGGCCGGAAGCGGCAGTCACAGCAAGCCATGGGCCACTCGTGGGGGCAGAATGTCCATGGGTACTCGCCCTCGTTTTTCCAGAACAAGAAGGGCAAAGGTGAGCGGCACCCACCTGCCTGTAGCACAGACGGCCAAGCCCACGGTGACGTTTCGCCTTCTGTAATGGGCCTCCAGGGCCTGTCTGTTGAAGGTGCCTTCCCACAGCACCGGGGCCAGCCAGGTCGTGGTGGTGACGACGTCCTGGCGACTCCTGTGGAACACCAGGAACAAGATAAGCAGGTGGCCCTTGGCATGGGGATGGCAGTGAGCCACTCATGGGTGCTCATGCCACCACAGCACCTACTGGGTACCGGGCAGGCATGGTGCGCACTAGGTCACTCGCTGGACCCCGGCAATGCCTCTGAGGTGAACATGAGTATCCTGCCCGTCCTTCCTGTGGGGACCAGAGGCACAGACGTCTCCGCGAGCTGCCCAGGAGCACTCGGTCAGCATGTGCAAAGCCGGACTCACGGCCCGCCAGGCGGACTTCAGACCCTGTGCCCTCCTCCTGCACCACCAGCCTTCCAAGCCCACAGGCTGCTTTTCTTGAACCCTTATTGCTGCTTAGGCAATTAAAAAAAAAAAAAAAACAGGAAGCGCAGGCGCAGAACATTCTCAGTTACTGCCTGAAGCCAGCATCAGGCTGGACCGTTGCCTCCCTTACAAACTACACAATAATGGAAACACAGATTGAATTGAGATAGTTTAACCAGCAGCTTTGCCTCGAATGGAAGAGTTGATAATAGTTTATCCACTGTTAATAAGAAAACAAGGTGGGTGCAGTAACACACACCTGTAATCCCAGTACTTAGGAGGCAGAGACAGGAGGATCACAGGTTTGAGGCCAACCTCAGCAACTTACCAAGACCCTTAGCAACTTAGCAAGACCCTGTTTCAAAATTTTTAAGAAAAGGGGGCTGGGGATGTAGCTCAGAGATAGAATGCCTCTGAGTTCAATCCCCAGTACCAAAAAATAAAATTGAAAAAATATACAATCATTAAAGGGAAATTTAGCAATTTTATCTTTTTTTTTTTGCAGTACCGGGGATTGAACGCAGGGGCGTTCTACCTCCGCGCTACACCCCAGCCCTATTTTTTATACTTTATTTTTGAAACCGGGTCTCACAAAGTTGTGGAGGGCCTCACTCAGGAGAGAGAGAGAGAGACAGAGAGACAGAGAGACAGGGAGAGAGAGCGCTGAGGCTGACCGTGAACCTGGATCCTCCAGTCTCCGCCTCCCAAAGTACTGGGATTACAAGCATGCGCCACCACGCCCAGCGCAATTTTATTTTTAAAAGCAGTTTTTAGATGTCTACACTGTTTGACCTAATGATTCCATTTTAGAAATATATCCCACAAATAAACACGTGTCAGTGTAAAAAAATGTGCAGGGCTAGCCACCAACACATTACCGATGACAGCCCCCGACCATACGTGAGCCAGAGTCACAAGCGCTGGTTAAGTAAGCTGTGCGTGTGGCCCCAGTGTAGGGTCCCAATGGCGCCCACAGGATGAGGCACCCAGTATGGCTCTTCATTTGGCTCCGTACGTTGCTTCCGGTGAACCAGGGAAACGCGAACAACCCTCCAGAGCCAATCGCTCCACCCGCTCTAAGGTGCTTTTTGTTAACTTTGAAATTATCAGGAGTCTAAAGAGAGAGTCTACAGAATGGGAGATCTTTGCCAGCTACTCCTCGATAGAAGACTAATATCTAGAATATACAAAGAACTTAAAAATCTTAACACCAAAATAAAATAAAATAAAATAACCCAATCAAACAATGGGCAGCTGAACCAGTCACTTCACAAAAGAATCACAAATGGCCAGTAAATATATGGAAACACGTTCAACATCATTAAGCAATCAGGAAGATGCAAATCAAAACTACTATGAGATTCCATCCAACCCCAATTAGAATGGCAATCACCAAGAATACAAAAAATAATACATGCTGGTGAGGACGTGGAGAAACAGGAAGCCTTCTACACTGTTGGTGGGATTGCAAACTAGTGCAGCCACTGTGGAGATCAGTGTGGAGGTTCCTCAGAAGACTGGGAATGGAGCCGCCATACGATAGAACTATACCCCTCGAGGGTATCTTTCCACAGGAATTGAAATCAGAATATTAAAGTGATACATGCATACCCAGGTTTATAGCAGCACAATCCACAACAGCCAAATCATGGAACCCGCCTCGGTGTCCATCAGCAGAGGGATTATGAAACCGTGGCTTATACACACAATAAAATTTTATTCAGCCATAAAGAAGAACAAAATGATGTCCTTGGCAGGAAAATGGATGAACCTAGAGAATGCTGTGCTAAGTGAGATTAGCCAGTCACAGAAAGCAAAGGGTCTTATGTTTTCTCTCCTATGTGGAAGCTAGGGAGAGAGAAATTGGGTTATTAGAGGGACTCTAGATAAAGAAGGAGAAAGCCCAGGGGAGGGATGGAAGGGTCTAGAAGAAGAAGGGGGGAAGGGAGGCTTGGCAAAGGAAACACTTCAAGTGATGCTATGCATATATATGAAATCGTCAATGCCGATCTTAATATAATGTACCGGGAAGGGGAGGGTGGGGTAGATCTGGGGGGAAGCTCACCAAGTGCTGCGTGCATGTATGTCCCATCACTCCGAACCTCACTGTGATGTGCGATTACAATGCACCAGTAAAGCCGGGCGTGGTGGCGCACGCTTGTAATCCCAGTATTTTGGGAGGCAGAGACCAGAGGATCTGGGTTCGTGGCCAGCCTCAGCTTTCTCTCTCTCTCTCTCTCTCTCTCTCTCTCTCTCTCTCTCTCTCTCCT
>PVJS01027552.1:0-26161 GCA_004027185.1 Glis glis
AAAAAAAAAAAAAAAAAAACAAAAAACAACAAAAAACAAAAGGAAGAAAGAAAGAGAAAACTGGGCTGGAGAGTAGCTCAGAGGTAGAATGCTCCTGGGTTCAATCCCCAGTAACCCCCCACCCACCCACACCCACACACATACACCAAAAAAAACCCCCAATAAAAACAGAAAGAAAGAAACCAAAAACTTACAAATTTACAAAATAGTGATATAGGAGACCAAACATGTATTCTGTGTTCCTCTTAGCATTTTTGGAGGTCTCTTAGAATGCTTTTAACATCTATAGCACATTTTTGTTTGTTTCTCTTTCTTCTGTGTCGAATATTTGAGGATGAAATTAATTTTTATGAACTTTTTGTTTTAAAGAAGTCTTAAACTTACAGAAATGTTTCAGAGATAATACAAGGAACTTCATGAAACATTTCAGAGTAAGTTGCTAACATGGTTCCCCTTTATTGTGGAATATTTTGGTATCTATATCTTAGAAATAAGGCCTTTTCTTACATAACCACAATGCAACTACCAAAATTAGGAAATTAAGCTGGGCATGGTGACATGTGCCTGTTCTCCCAGATATTTGGGATGATGAGGCAGGACGCTCTCTCTCTGTCTTTTTTTTGTGGTACTGGGGATTAAACCCAGGGGCATTCTACTTGCAAGCTACATCTCCAGCCCTATTTTATTTTTATTTTGAAACAGGGTCTCACTAGGTTGCTGAGAGTCTCACTACTTGCTAAGGCTGTCTGTCCTTGAACCTGCGATCCTCCTGTCTCAGCCTCCCAAGTACTGGGATTACAGGCATGCGCCACCATGTCAGCAGGAGGATCTCTTGAGCCCAGGAGTTTGAGATCAGTGTTGGTTGGCAACATAGCAAGACCCCATCTCAACAAAAGGGGGGGTTATAACATTGTATTTGGGTATGATTAAATCCTTAGGTCACAAGTTTAGGCAGGTGTTCAAATAATGCTTCTTTTTTTTTTTTGCGGTACTGGGGATTGAACCTAGAGGTTCAATTTTACCTCTGAGCTACACCCCAGCCCTATTTTTTATTCTTTTATTTTGAAACAGGGTCTCACTAAGTTGCGGAGGGCCTCACTAAGTAATTGAGGCTGGCCGCGAACCCGGATGCTCTGGTCTCAGCCTCCCAAGTACTGGGATCACAAGTGTGCGCCACCACACCCGGCTCAAATAATGTTTCTTATGGCAAAAAAAAATCTAATCCATAATCACTCAATGCATTTAATTCTCATATCTTTTTTGTTCTTTCAATATGGAATAGTTTATTTAGTCTTTTCTTTATTTTCATGACCTTGGCACCTTTGAAGAATACAAGAGAGTAGTAGCATCATAGAATGTCCCTTAATTTGGATGTGTTATACTTTATTCAAAGACTGTCAATGAAGTGTTGTTGTTTTCTTTTCATTGCATCTCATCAGGTGTCACATGATATCAGTTTGTTTCATTACTGGTGATTACATTTGATCACTTGATTAAGGGGATGTATACCAGATTTCTTCACTGTCAAGTTGCCATTTTCCCCCTTTGTAATTAACACATAAGTTGTGGAGGGATATTTTGAGATAATATAATATCCTGTATGTTATCAACTTTCAATATACCATTTATTTTTATTAATGTGAACTCATGAACTCATGGGTTTCTATATTATTTTTTGGGCTAAAATCTGGTGTGCTCATTACTCATTTTAATGTTCAAATTGTTACAGGTTTAGACAATAAGAGTGTTTCAAGCTGGTTTCTTTGTTCTTGTGATCTATCCCCCTCATTCTTTGAGCATATTTTTATTTTGGGGGGCAGGAAGATGTTCCAGGCTCATCTTGTACTTGAAGTCAGCCATTTCTCCAAGGAGCTCTGGTTGCATTTAGTAGAGAATGGTATTTGGAAACCACAGTCCATATACTTATTCTGATGTGGTATGGCTATTTTCAGGTCCTCTTAGTCGACAGAGTTAGGGAAAAATCGTGTGTGCCTTTGTATGTCTGTTTGGTTGGGGGCTAGAGAGGGTGGAAGAGAGGGAGAAATTTACTTAGCAATACCCTGTTCAAAATAAAAAATTAAAAAGGGCTGGGGGTGTAGTTTAGGGTAGAATGCCCCTGGGTTCAGTCTCCAGTACCAACACACACACACACACACACACACACACACACACACACACACACACACTGTTGTTGGAAATCCAACTTTTCTATCTATCCTAATTATTATTTTACATTTTAAAGTAAATCTTGACTCTTACTTTTACCTATTGAATTAGTGAGTTTGAAGTCTTTTAAAGCACTAGAATCCTCAGGACAATAAAATCTTACATGAAATTTAATGTATAGTTTAGAAAGTAGATTGTTCTTCACTATATGCTAGGGGCTTTACATACATTATATATGCCTCCAATATTAATCTTAAACACATTTGATACTTGCAACTTTATTTTTATTTAATCTAGGCGACAAAAGGCTAGAGAGAGGCAGCAGAAATTGCTTGCAGAGTTCGCTTCACGACAGAAAAGCTTTATGGAAACTGCCATGGATGTTGGTAAGTCAAAATTTTTTTAGTTTAACTCTCATAATTATAGTTAGTACCTCCAATCTTCTAGGGGTTTTGTTTTTTGTTTTTGTTTAGTACTGGGCATTGAATCCAGGGGCAGTCTACCTCCGAGCTACACCTCCAGCCACTTTTTAAAAAGTTTTCTGTTTTGAAATGGAGTCTTGCTAGGTTGCTGAGTCTTGCTATGTTGCTGAGGCTGTCCTTGAACCTGTGGTCTTCCTGTCTCAGCCTCCCAAGTACTGGAATTACAGGTTAGCTAAAATGTTATTTTAAAATTTTTTCTTTTTTGATATGAATGTCTTTGCCTCTGTGTTTTTGGTATCAATTTTATCTGTGAATGATACAATATCAGAGGTATATTCAACCATATGTTATTTGAAGTCTTTCATTATAACCACTCTACATTTTTGTCTTTTTTTTGCAGTACTGGGGATTGAACCTAGGGGCATTCTACCTCCGAGTTACACCCCCAGCCCTATTTTTTATTCTTTATTTTGAAACAGGGTCTCACTAAGTTGTAGAAGGCCTCACTAAGTAGCTGAGGCTGGCCTCAAACCTGCGATCCTCCCGTCTCAGCCTCCCAAGTACTGGGATTACAGTCATGCACCACCACGCCCAGCTTGTCTAACTTTCTGAATAAACATTTTGCTTCAGCAAGATAATTTTTGCATAGTTTTATTACTATGTAACTTTATTGATATTAAAGCTAAAATACTTGAAGTGGATTGTATTTTGTATTTTTATTGAAGGGGGACTTTTCTCCTTAGGAATTAAGAGTTTTAATTTTTTTCTCTCAGATTCTCCTGAGAATGATATTCCTATGGAAATCACCACAGCAGAACCACAAGTTTCTGAGGCGGTGTATGACTGTGTTATCTGTGGACAGAGTGGCCCTTCCTCAGAAGACCGACCTACAGGATTGGTTGTACTGTTACAAGCATCTTCAGGTAAGTTCAAAGTAATTCTTCATTGGGAACATTTTAGAACCAAGTTATGTACAACAGGTTAGAATAAATAGATGAAAGTTACATCTTTGCTTAGTTATAACTATAGATCTTTAGAGCAAAATTTGATCAAAAATTGATTTAGATCCCAGTAGCAAATCTGCCATCTCCTCTTTCTCCTTGTCTTCCTCCTCTTCCCCCTTTTGCTCCCCCAGAGTCATTCTACATTCTACCTCTGAGCTCCACTCCCATCCCTTTTTAATTTGAAACAGGGTCTTGCTAAGTTGCTGAGGCTGGCCTTGAACCTTCAATCCTCCTGTCTTATCCTCCCAAGTACTGAGATCATAGTCATGTGTAACCATGCCCTGCAGCAAAGCTCCTTCTTCTTTTTTTTTTTTTTTGGTACTGGGGATTGAACCCAAAGGCATTCTACCTTTGAGCTACACCCCCAGGCCAATTTTATTTCTTATTTTGAAACAGGATCTCGCTAGGTTGAGGAGAGTCTCACTACTTGCTGAGGCTGTCCTTGAACTGGCGATCCTCCTGTCTCAGCCTCCCAAGGCGCCACCATGCCTGGCGCAAAACTTCTTTATCTGGCTTTATTTCACTTTCCTGGACACGAGTGTCCTGTTGGAAGAAGGCCTTAAGAGAGAGATCTTGCCGGGCGTGGTGGCGCACGCTTGTAATCCCAGTACTTTGGGAGGCAGAGACCGGAGGATCCGGGTTCGCGGCCAGCCTCAGCTCTCTCTCTCTCTCTCTTTCTCTCTCTCTCTCTCCCTGTCTCTCTCTCTCTACTTAGCGAGGCCCTCTGCAACTTCGTGAGACCCGGTCTCAAAAATAAAGTATAAAAAATAGGGCCGGGGGCGTAGTGCGGAGGTAGAACGCCCCTGCGTTCAATCCCCGGTACCGCAAAAAAAAAAAAAAAAGAAAGAGAGAGATCTTGTTACATGTTACACAGTTTTTTTTTCTTAAAGTGTGATAATATATCACCAGTGTTAGGTGGCCAATAACCACTAGACAAAAGATCAAAAAGGAAACTGAACAATTGAGCAACACTATAAAAAACTAGATCTAACAGATTAATGCAGAATCCTCCACTTAGCAGCAGTATTATACATTTTTTTTTCTTATCAGAGAAGCTGAGCATTGTGGCGCACACCTGTAATCCCAGTACTAAGTACTGAGACAGGAGGATCACAGGTTCAATGACAGCCTGAGCAAGTTAGTGAGACTCTCAGCAACCTAGCAAGACCTTGTTTCCATACAAAAAATAGAAAGGGGTTGGGGTTGTAGCTCAGGTAGAATGTCTCTGAGTTCAATCCCCAGTACCCCCCATCCCACACTCCACCACACACAAAAAATTAGTAACAAAACAACTGGAAAATTCACAAATATGTGGAAATTAAACAATATGCTCTTAAATATTCAATGTGTCAAAGAAGAAATGACAGGTAAAATTAGAAAATACTTGGTGATAGAGCTGGGCGGGGTGGTGCACGCTTGTAATCCCAGTACTTGGGGGGCTAAGACCGGAGGATCTGGGTTCGTGGCCAGCCTCAGCTACTTAGTGAGGCCCTCTACAATTTAGTGAGACCCTGTTTCAAAATAAAGAATAAAAAATAGGGCTCGGGGTAGAATGCCTCTGCGTTCAATTCCTGGTACCGCCAAAAAAAAAAAAAAAGAAAATACTTGGTGATAAATGAAAT
Source organism: Glis glis (assembly GCA_004027185.1). Classification (NCBI taxonomy): domain Eukaryota; kingdom Metazoa; phylum Chordata; class Mammalia; order Rodentia; family Gliridae; genus Glis; species Glis glis. Next base: position 5,215 of record PVJS01027552.1, read on the forward strand.
TGAAAACACAACATACCAAAAACAAACAAACAGGGAAATTAATAGCTATAAATACTTATAAATACTTGTATTATGCTGGATGTGGTGGCACATGCTTGTAATCCCAATACTTGGGAGGCTGAGACAGGAGGATCGCGGCTAGCTTCAGCAACTTAGTGAGACCTTCTACAACTTAGTGAGACCCTGTTTCAAAATAAAGAATAAAAAAATAGGGCTGGGTGTGTAGTTTGGAGGTAGAATGTCCCTGGGTTCAATCTACAGTACCACAAAATACATACATACGTACATACTTGGATTAAAAAAGAAGATCCCAAATCAGTAACCCAACTTTGCCCATTAGGGAACCAGAAAAAGAATAAGGAGCCTAAAACTCAAAGAGGGAAATAAATCAGAGAGATTAGAGCAAAGATAAACAAAATATAGAGAATCAGCATAACCAAAAGTTTTCTTGAAAATGGCAACAAAAATGACCAATCTTTAGCTAGACTAAGAAAAAGAGAAGATGCAAATAACTAAAATCAGAAATGAAAATGAAGACACTACTGTAGACCTTACAGAAATAAAAAGAATTATAGGAGAATACTATGAGTAATTTTATGCTAAAAAATTAAATGACCTAGATGAAATGAGTTCTTTCCCATAGCATACGTTAGGAGGCACACAATCTCAGGTTGTCCTCTTCTTGGTGATGCCAACCAAGTTTTTTTTTTTTTGTGGTACTGGGAATTGAACCCTGTGGCATTCTACTCAGAGCTACACTCCCAGCCCTATTTTTTATTCTTTATTTTGAAACAAGGTCTTGCTAAGTAGCTGAGGTTGGCCGCAAACCTGCGATCCTCCTGTCTCAGCCTCCCAAGTACTGGGATTACAAGCATGCGCCACCACGCCTGGTAATGCCAACCAAGTTTGATCACTTGGTTAATATGGTAAGTTATCTATAGAATGATACATTGAGACTCAACATATTTACCTTTTTACCTTTTACTTGATAAATCAGTGTATCTGTTACCTGTTACCATCATTATTCTTTTCAGTACTCAGTTTTCTCACATTTAGCCTGTCTGAACTCCTTCAGGTCCACATGAAACTCCCCTATCAGTGTGTGAACACTTCCTTGCTCTCTGTCACACAATTCCAGGCTCATTGTAAGCTTTTCCTCAACCCTGAACTCTGCTCTTTGTCCAAAGATCTCTGCTTCCTTTTTATGAGAAATAGTGTATTTAGAAATAAAGTTTGTTGATATGTGAGAGTCATAGTTTCTAGACTTTTCCATTGTACAGATTTAGGAAACCATCCACTTATCTATCCATCATTTCATACTCAAATTTTAGTGTTATTTAAAAAAGGAAATATTGGTATATTTGGAGCTTAATTTACTCTGCATAAGAAAACTACAGTGCCACTCTTTAAAAGTCTTTAAAAAGCCGGGCATGGTGGCGCACACTTGTAATCCCAGTACTTGGGAGGCTGAGACGGGAGGATCCGGGTTCACGGCCAGCCTCAACTACTTAGTGAGGCCCTCTGTAACTTAGTGAGACCCTGTTTCAAAATAAAAGAATAAAAAATAGGGCTGGGGGTGTAGCTTGGAGGTAGAATATCCCTGGGTTCAATCCCCAACAACAACAAAAAAGTCTTTAAAAACATTTTAATTATGGAATATTTAATGTAGTTTGTGGTAAATAACTTGGCTTTTTTTGGTGAATCAGGTCTAAGTGTTATTTAATAAACATTTGTCTCTGCTACTGTAGTTTTGGGGCAGTGCCGTGACAACGTTGAGCCAAAAAAGTTGCCGATTACTGAAGAAGAGCAGATTTATCCTTGGGACACATGTGCAGCAGTTCATGATGTGAGGCTTTCATTATTACAGCGTTATTTTAAGGATGTAAGTACTCTTTTTATTGAATAATATTTTTAACTGCAAAGTTGATGCTGATTTCCCTTCAGAGTTTTTATACTTTTTTCTAACAAAATTTCATTCTGATTTCAAATCTGGAAATTTACCAGAAAAAATTAATATGTGGATTGTAATGAAATGAAAATCTGTTAATAAATAAAAATTTCAAGCAATAAATGTGATGTGTTTAAATGTTTTTTGTGAAGTATGCACTTTTCAGTTCAGTAGAATAGTAGTAACTCTAAAAACTTTGAGATATGGTATGAAAACTTTTAGATACGGTGTGAATATTATGAAGATTTTTGCCTTTTTCTTTTATTTTCCTTTAAAATATAAAATAAAATCTCATTATGATACTTTTAAAATGTAAAGAAGGTGGTAGACATGTCTTGTATGACTTCATGTGGACTTGGTAGAGTTTTTTCCACCTGCTTGTATCTTAGATGCTCTAGCACTCACAAGTGTCTCAAGGCTTTGAAGAGAAACTTTATTTAGTAGCAACAGCATTGTTAACTTCTTTAAAAAATTTCTACATCAATTTTGAGTTTCCTGAGTGGATTATCAAATAGGGTTTCCTTCCCTCTGTTGTAATTTTTTGAATCTACTGTATCTTGAATTAAGTAAACATGATAAAGGCTTAAAATACAAAGTAAAGCATTGTTTTTAGTGAACTATATGACACAGTTGTCTTGAAAAATTTCCAAATAGAACTTCAACTTTCTTGCCTATGAATCTGCTATTTAAATGGAAGAAACTAGTAGGATAGGTGGAAGATAGACCATTATTATTATTTTTCCTTCTTTTTTTTTTTTTGTACTGGGGATTGCACCCAGGGGCATTCTACCTCTGAGCTACACCCCCAGCCCTATTTTATTTTTATTTTGAAGCAGGGTCTCACTAGGTTAGATGAGTCTCACTACTTGCTGAGGCTGTCCTTGAACCTGTGATCCTCCTGTCTCAGCCTTCCAAGTACTGGGATTACAGGCATGTGCCACCACACCCAGCACTACTTAATTATAATAAACAGTGTGGTAAGAGCTAGAGTAATCTGGTGCAAAATTTGTTGGTCTGAGGAGGTTTATGGTAGCTTCTGGAGGAGCCTATGTTCTAGTTAGGGAGGCCTCATGTAGGGTAGAAAGAATCCTAGACCACAAAAATGGGGGTTGATCCTGATTCTACTGTTCCAAGCTACATGAGTTTGGTCAAATCCCTTAAACACTCTAAGACTTAATTTCCTCATCTATAGGGTTGAGAATGGTCTATCCTGCAGTAATCCACCAGGCTAGAAGCTCCTTTAGATCATTTTGCTTGTAATACAGGTCAATAGAAATGGAAAGTGCTTTTAATATTCGAGTGGCCTACTTAGGGGGGCTCAGATTGGCTTTATGAGGCAGTTTGGGTTAGATAATGAGGTTCATCCTTTCATATATTTTTACAGGCTTTAAAATGAAGTTATGGTTATTTTGTAAAAGCTGCGTCCGTGCATACTACACATGCACACACATATACTTTCATACTTTTTCACTTCCTTATTGCATCTTTAAATTTTTTACAGGGTACATATATTACTTTATTAATTAGAGACCAGTAAACATTTTATTTTCAAAGAAATTCTGAAATTATGCTAAGTTCTGCTTTTGCACAATTTTGCTGCCACCTTATTTAGATTTCATTTTGGGGCCATAATCTTGGTTTTAATTTTATTGTCTTAAATCACTTTAAAGTAGCTGGGTAAAGATAAATGCCAAAGCCAAATAGAAAAAGAGTTCTTGATTAGATCAAAATCTAACCCAGACTTAAGAGCATAATAATTGTGAGGGGAGGGGAGATCAAATAAAGGAGAGAAAAGTTGGGTATCTCTTTCTTAAAAGCCAGAGTAGTTATTCATTTCTAGAAAAAGATTTTTTTATTTTTAATTTGTTTTGTTTTAAATAAAAAAAGGTCTGACCTGAAATCTGAACTGAACTGGACTTTGTTGTGTTTCAGTTAGTGATTATAAGATTTTTTTATTTCTACATTATTACTTTTGTATGCTTTCATAATAGTTACTTTATGTATATACGGCACATTTCATAGACAGTATGCCTTTGGAGGTCTAGGCCATTTCTTATGTTCGTTTCATAGCCCTCTCGGGCTAATATGTCCTCTGTGTGTTGTAGATGCTTCCCAGATTTCTTACTGAGTTACTCTAAAAATAGAATGCCAGAATTTTATAACCAGAACAGACTGGCTATGTGTAGAGCAGAAGAGTAACTATTAATGGGCACTGATAGTGATTGTAGAATTAAACTGTAGTTTCTGCTCTCTTCACATCAATTTCATGCATTTTTATTGAGTTGACATGTAGAATTTTAGTTATGTAAGATAATATATTCAATGTAGAAACTGGAAGTGTTATACGTGGGCAATGTGACACAGTAGAGGGATGGAACCTGAGCTTCAGAGTCAGGGAGACTTGTGTTTCAGCTTGGGCACTACCACTTAGAGCTTAGTGATCTTGGTAAAGTTTTACTATACTAGGTTTTAATAAATATTGAAGTTGTGAAGATTCAGTGTGTTAAGCACTTAGGATGGTGGTGAGCGGACGTATGGTTGAAGTCTCTCTAAAATATTAATCTCATATTTGTAAGTGTTTTCCTGCATTTTTGACTCTAGCAAACTCAAATAAAATATCTGTTATATAGACAAAAGACTACTATTTTCAGTTTTAAAAGCCAACCACTTTTATTAAAAATAAAGATTCATTACCTTTTTATAGTACAGTGCCAAAGTGAACAGCTTGTTTATTAACTACCAACCATTCTAAAATGATTTTATACCAAAATCTGCTTCTATTTTCAAGTAGCTCCATAACATAAAACAGAGATGAGCAGGCTTCCTGTTGTTTTTCTGATTTGTAACAGTAGAAGCTTACTCACCTGCAGTGAGTATTTGATTTGTACTGTTGCACATCTTTAAATCTGCTGGGAAGGCATTTTTTACTGCGTAATATTTTCAACTTTTAGATACTCATGAAGAATCTTGATTTAATATTGGAACTTTGTTCACTATCATTTAAAGATCATTTAGGCTGGGTGCGGTGGTACTCACCTATAATCCTAGCTACTGGGGAGTCTGAAGCAGGAAGATCACTAGTTCCAGGCTAGACTAGGCAACATAGTGAGACTCCATCTTAAAAAAAATCTCATTTGGTCATTTTACATTATAATATATAGATTTCTCTCCAACATAAAAAATAAAATTTAAAGGTTTATTCAGTTTTTTAAGCATGTAGGAACATGCTTAAAAATTTGACTTGATAGCTCTTAAATCTTTCATCATATACTGTCACTCATGTTAGACCTTGTGCTTCATATTGCTCCGGCTTGCCTATCTATTTACTACAGACTCTAGAGGGTGAATTCATGTTCATGCCCAAATATTGTTGGACAGAGGACAAATGATGAAAATTCCATGAAAGAGATTTTGAAAAGTCTTAAGCTTGTTTATAGATTCAGTGGGGGTTTGGAAATTAATATGTGGTATAAAGGTAAGGATTGATATAGAATGATTCTTAGCTTTCTGACTTGGTGACTAAATTGATTGTGGAGTTTTTTGAACCAAGAGGAAGGGAAAGATTCATGGGGAAGATGACAAGTTTCTGACATACTGATTTTAGGTTATCAAAGAGATATTAAGCTGGAGAATTTTGGTTAGCATTTGAGTATTTATATCAAGCACCCAGGCAAGAGATTCAGACTTGCAGGGTAGTTGAGATTGCTAATTAAATCCTTAGGGAGGATAGTTTTAATGAGAAGAACAGAAGCACTGAGGTAAAACCTCAGAGTATGAATATTGAAGGGGAAGGTAAAGGAAAAGTCTTGGAAGGAGACCTAAAAAGAATAAAGAGAAAGAAAGAAACCAAGAGAGAATAGCACTGTGGAAGTCAGAGGGAGGTAGGCATTTCAAAAAGGAAGTTGTTAATGTCAAATATCACAGAGAGATTAAATGCCATACAAAACATACAAAAGAATCAGCAATAGTGTAGTTTATACTGAACTTTAGTATGATATTGAGAGTTTACATTTTATGGGGTGGAGCTATTTTTATGGGATTGTTCATAATATGTAAAAGTACATATAATGAGCATATATTTTACATATTATGAACATATTTAACATTTTATTTTATTTGTTATACTGGGGAATTGAACCCAGGGGCATTTTACATCCAAGCTACACCCCCAGCTCTTTTTATTTTTTTAATTTTGAAACAGGATCTCGCTAACTTCCTGAGGCTGGCCTGCAACCTGCAATCTTCCTGTCTCAGCCTCCCAATTACTGAGATTACAGGCATGTGCCACCATGCCTGGCCAGTGCATATTACTTTATTTTACATACTCTTTTATAATATTTGCATATTATTTTATATTTTACATATTATAATTTTTAATTATATAATTTTAATTATAAAATACTAATATAGAGTCAGGTGTGGTAGTGCATGCTTGTAATTCCAGTACTTGAGATGCTGAGACAGGAGGATCACAGGTTTGAGGACAGCCTCAGCAAGTAGTGAGACTCTCATCAACCTAGTGAGACCCTGTTTCAAAATAAAAATAAGGCCGGGCGTGGTGGCACACGCTTGTAATCCCAGTACTTTGGGAGGTAGAGACTGGAGGATCCAGGTTCGCGACCAGCCTCAGCGCTCTCTCTCTCTCTCTCTCTCTCTCTCTGCGCCTGTCTCTCTCTCTCTCTATCCTTAGTGAGGCCCTCCGCAACTTCGTGAGACCGGGTTTCAAAATAAAGTATAAAAAAATAGGGCCGGGGGTGTAGCTTGGAGGTAGAACGCCCCTGGGTTCAATCCCCGGTACCGCAAAAAAAAAAAAAAAAAATAGGGCTGGGGGTATAGCTTGGAGGTAGAATGCTTCTGGGCTCAATCCCCAGTACCACAAAGAAAAAATTAATTATAAAAACATTAAAAATAAACATATAAAATAAAACACAAAATTATAAAAACATTAAATTATATAATTTAAATTATAGTGATTTATATTAGAATTTATACATTAATTTATAATATTTACATATATCTATACTAGAATTTACACAGTAATTTATAACATTTACATATATTTTGCATATTACTTTATTGTGAGCATTGCTATTTGGAAGCTAAAACTTCATTGTATTCTAATTTTATTTTATTTTATTTTTTTATTTTATTTTATTTTATTTATTTTATTTTATTTTATTTTATTTATTTTATTTTATTTATTTTATTTTATTTTATTTTATTATTTTATTTTATTTTATTTTTTTTATTTTATTTTATTTTATTATTTTATTTTATTTATTTTATTTTATTTTATTTATTTTATTTTATTTTATTTTATATTTTATTTTATTTTATTTTATTTTATTTTATTTTATTTTATTTTTTTGTGGTACTGGGGATTGAACCCAGGGGCTTCTACCTCCGAGCTACACCTCCAGCCCTATTTTTTATTCTTAAAATAACAGGGTCTCACTAAGTTGCCGAGGGCCTCACTAAGTAGCTGAGGCTGGCCGCGAACCCAGATCCTCCGGTGTCTGCCTCCCAAGTATTGGGATTACAAGTGTGCACCACCACGCCCGGCTGTATTCTAATTTTAAAGATATTGCCTTAGGGCTGTCTAGTCAGGTTAGTCAGGTATTAATTTATATCACAAGACTGTAAGCTCCACATTAGTAAAACAGTATGAAGTCATGCAGAAGTTTATGGGAATATGTTTAAATATGCTTATACATATTTAAAATTAATTGCATTTTATCTTTTTTTTTCTTTTTTGAAGAGTTCTTGTCTTTTGGCAGTATCAATTGGCTGGGAAGGAGGTGTTTATGTACAAACCTGTGGCCACACATTACATATAGATTGTCATAAATCTTACATGGAATCATTACGGGTAAGTTGATTGGAAAAAAAACTTAAAGGTTTATTTTTCCATATTTTTATAGCATGTACATCCCAATTCCACCTTTTCAATTGAGTGATTTTCAGTTTTATACTTCTGTTTGGCAACTGACTTCCATGGCTGCAACTTAGAATTTACTACTCTAGCTCTGAACAATTAAACTTTAATATCCTGCCATATCATCTTACTATATGATAATTCCTCAAATTCTCTTATTTTCTCTCTCATTAGTATTTTTTAACCAGTTTACATTTTTTCCTAGTGCAATAGCTCTTTCCTAAACTCACTTTCTTGTACTATGCCTAGTCTATCTTTACTACCAGTCATTTGATCTGCCTCCTTTGTTTTTAGACCCAGGGAGCTGGCTCTGCTAGAAAAATCATAAAATGAACTGTTGTCATCACAGATTTGTTATTTCCTGTAACAGTGGCTTAGACTAGAGTGATGGGCTATAAATATACTTGCTAGTTTATCTACCTGTCTTTGATTAGTTCCCTCTCCTGTTCTTCTCAGCAGCTATTCCAGAACTTTGCTTCCCTCATCCAGGATTCTTCCCCAGACCCACAGATCTCTTTTTTTCTCATCAGATTTGGTCTCTTCTTATGTCACCAGGAAAACAGTATTTTTTTTTGTCATTTATCCCTTTGGCGCCCTAACATTTTTTTATTCCCTAATAAATAACTCCATGTCCCCACCCATACTTTGTTTTCTACTCTTGGAGGTAGTATTGTTTCTTCTGTTCAGGAATGACTTTTCTGTCTGTGGTGCAGGATTCCTTTTCCCCCAAGATTTCAGAGCCTTGACCTATCAGCAGGTAACATCTTTTTCTTCTATATCTTGTATTGCCGCTTCTTCTATCCCTTCTTCTCAGCTCATGAAGATGCTCAAATCTATCCTGTTGAAAATCTTTTGTTTTTTTGTTTGGTATTAGGGATTATACCCAGGGGCATTCTACCTCTGAGCAATACTCCTAGCCCTTATTTTTTTTATTTTGAAACAGCGTCAATCAGTTGAAGTTGGAAATAGTTTGTAGCAAGAAGGTATTTCATTTTTCTATAACAGCATTCAGTTTGAGTGCAGAATTAGAGAAGGTATATATTGAATTAATTTTGTGTTATGGTTTTGTTAGGCATAAATGGTGGATGACATATGGAATGACAGTGGGAAGTATTGCCAATGGTAAGTCATAGTGTATAGGCAGGGTAGGACAGGCCTGATAAACTGGGAGAAAAGGAAGGGAATAAGAGGTAAGAGTTGTTGGTCAGAATATAAGAAGTTTGAATTTAATATTTCAGATATGGAGCAGTTTGGGCTTGTTAAAGGAAAGGCTATGGTCATGGTTACAGGTGCTAGAGTACAGTAGAGATCAGAACCATAGAAGCTGATGAGGTCAAGGAGCTGAGTGACTAGAGTATAAGACTCGTGGTACACATGTACACTGAATTTGCATAGGAGGATGGCCGGACTTGGAGTGATGAAGAAGACTGATTTAGGTACTGTAATCTTCAGTGATTAGGGCTGTTAGTGACAATGGAAAGGAAGGAAAAGGATGGTATTAAGTAAATGACAGGAGCTACAAACAAAAGAATGTAAGAGCACCAACCTCAAGCTTGCACTGGAGATGAGGATACATACTGATGTGTGAGGGATGCTGGAGAATGAGTTGAGAGGGTTTAAGGGGAGGTTTCAGGAAAGAATCTACTTTCAATTTTAGCAAGGAAGAGGATCTGGTATTCTTTGGATTTAAGGTTATAAGAAAGCTTATTGCAGAATGTTCTACGACTAGAACCCTTGCTTCTACCTTCTAGTTTACTCTTATATATCTTAAAAACTTAGCTCACAACTCTACTTTTCTGGGAAGCTTTCTCTTCTATTTTTCACACCATATTTTATTTGTTTAATTTTACTTTTAAATTAAGAAGAGACAATGTTTCTTGAGTCTTTGTGCTGTCACCTGACACAGCATTTGACACATAGTAGAAACACAGTGCTTGTAGAATTGAATTTAAGATATGTTGTTAATGTTTGTAAGGACTTAAGAATTTAATTTCAAAAAGCAAAAAATAGAATTTAATTCTTTTAGCTAAAATACTTGAGATGCAAGATAACAGTGAAATGAGCATTAAGTCAGTTGTCCAATTACTTGTGTTTAGAAATTAGGCCCTTAGAAAACACATCGCACCTTTTAAAATATTTAATTTACTTTCAAAAGTTATCTATCCTATAAGAAAGAACATGAACACTGGAATAATTTTCTCAGTTGTCCCTTATAGATTATGAAAACAGGTGTAGGGGAAGAGGAAAGTGACTTATTTTAATGTGGATTCTTTCTTGAGTTTTTTAAAAAAATCTTAAATCTACATTTCTAATGAATTGCATCATTATTTGAATATATTACACTGAGAACTGTGTGAGACAAGCAGTTCTTTGGTGAGGGCAAGTGTTACATAATTGCTATGGTATAAGAAGTAATTTCAGCATTTAAATGAGAAATTTGTTTCTTTATGACATATTTTAGAGATGTCTTTCTTTGTATGGTTCATTAGTTTACTATAAAATGTGGTAGTGTAATTTTTGTTTGTGTAAATGTGTGCATTATACATCTGTATTTTTATTTCATCTTTTAGAATGACCAGGTTCTTCAGGGTTTCTCAGTGGACAAAGGAGAATTCACATGTCCCCTCTGTAGGCAGTTTGCTAACAGTGTTCTTCCTTGTTATCCTGGAAGCAATGTGGAAAATAACCTTTGGCAACGTCCTAGTAACAAAAGAATGCAAGATCTCATAAAGGAAGTGGAGGAGCTGCAGGGACGGCCGGGAGCTTTCCCAGTAAGCATCAGTGTAAGGCAGAAATATCCTAGCTAATTCAGCTCTGCTTTTCAACTTTCATTTTCTTTCAGTTTTTAAATTACTTTGGATCTGTTATACATTTAGTAGAAATTGCTTTTAGAAGTTTTTCTCTTCTGTTTGTGCTTACTAAAAACAAATTGAAAATAATAGAAGAAATTATTATCAAATGCTGTACTTTTCCCTAGTCTAAAAAATTATAGTTTTGCCAGGTGTGGTGGTGCATGCCTGTAATCCCAGTACTTGGGAGGCTGAGACAAGAGAATCACAGGTTTGAGGACAGCCTTAGCAAGTACTGAGAATCATCAACCTAGTGAGATCCTGTTTCATAGAAAAAAATACTGGGGCTGGGGGTGTAGCTTGGAAGTAGAATGCCCCTAGGTTCAATCCCCAGTGTCTGTCTATCTCTCTCTCTCTCTCTCTCTCTCTCTCTCTCTCTCTCTCACACACACACACACACACACACACACACACACACACACTCTTTATAGTTAAGATATGGTTAGACTCTTGAAATGTTGAAATATTTAGAAACAAAGCAAAACAAACTATATATAGATGTGTTGCTTAGCAATGGGGATACATTCTGAAAACTGTGTCATTGAGTAATTTCATCATTGTGTGAACATCATAGGATGTATTTACACAAGTTAAGATGGCTATGACAAGCCAGGTGTGGTGGCACATGCCTGTAATCCCAGTAATTGGGAGGATGAGCGAGGAGGATCGCAGGTTTGAGGATAGCCTCAGCAACATAACTACACATGCAATATATATGTATATAATGCAATATAAGGCACAGCGTAATAATCATTTGAAAAATACGCCTTTTAGTTATACTAAGATCAAGGAGATATATTTACACATACCTGCATACATTTATGTGTTTACAATGTGTAGTAGAGAAAATATTGTGTGACCATTCACCATGAGTCAGTCTACTCTACTGTGGGGTTTGGTGTAAGAGAACCCATTTTTTACCCTACACAGTAGGATTCATTTGGTTTAAATTCTTAAAATATTTCACCTTCATTATAGAGTTATGATATAGTCTCTAAGAGAAGTAATAACTGTGCTTTATGTGGTAAATATATGAAAACTATGGATATTTGAGTTTTGAAACAAAAATTTCTTTTTTGGGGGGTACTGGGGATTGAACCCAGAAGCATTCTACCTCCAAGCTACAGCCCAGCCCAATTTTTTTTTTTTTTTTTGTGGTACGGGGGATTGAACCTAGGGGGAATTCTACCTCTGGGCTACACCCCCAGCCCTATTTTTATTCTTTATTTTGAAATAGGGTCTCACTAAGTTGTGGAGGGCCTCACTAAGTAGCTGAGGCTGGCTGTGAACCCGGATCCTCTGGTCTTAGCCTCCCAAGTACTGGAATTACAAGCATGTGCCACCATGCCCAGCCCCTAGCCCAATTTTATTTCTTATTTGGAAACAGGGTCTCACCAGGTTGCTGAGAGCCTTTCTAAGTTGCCAAGGTGGCTTTGAACCTGTGATCCTCCTGTCTCAGCCTCCCAAGTACTGGGATTACAAGCATGCACCACCATGCATGGCTCAGAAATTCTTATATTAAACCACCTCAGAAATATTCATCTTGTGGAAATTTGCTTTCCTGAGTAAAGACTAATTTTAGAATATATGACTCATTTTTCTTTTGTAAATACAAATTTTTATGTGTTTAAAATATGCTTAAAGTAAGGGACATTGGTATTATTCTTTGAAAAATTAACTTAAAAGTCAGGTTTTTTAAATAAACATGGGAACTCTATTCTAAAATATTATTATGATGATTATTATTTGTGTTACTGAAGATTCAACCCAAGGGGGTTCTATCTATGAGCTACACCCCCAATCCTTTTTATTTTTTATTTCGAAACAAGGTCTTGCTAAATTATTGTGCACTGGCCTCGAACCTACCATCCTCCTGTCTCAGCCTCCTAAGAATGGGATTAGAGGCATGTAGCATCATGCATGGCTCTAGAACATTATTTTAATGACACCTACTCAGTGGCTTAGAATACAGTTTGTGTGGTTAATTCGTATTTGGATGATAGTGTTATTAATCACAATATGGAAGTAGAATAAAAGATTATAAGACAAAGTTTTTTTTATTGCTTTTCTTTGTGCACTAAATATATTTATGGTGGATAGTTAATGTTATACCTATTTTAACTTTAATTTTCTAGTAATTTATATAATAAATATTCTAGTTTTAGGCTGTTATTAGAGAAAATAAATATAATATTTACATGTATGTTTGCATTTTTTATAGTCAGAAACCAACTTAAGTAAAGAAATGGAATCTGTAATGAAAGATATAAAAAATACCACACAGAAGAAATACAGAGACTATAGCAAGACCCCAGGCTCACCAGACAATGATTTTCTTTTTATGTACTCTGTTGCTAGGTAGGTATGTGTAGCATATACTTTTGTATTTACTTAATATTAATTGTTGTTTTATTGTATAGTGAATCTTTGCCTTATTTATTACCATTGATATTTATTTCAAGAAAGGATGTGTTTTTTTAATGTTGGTTGAAGTTATAGCTAGTTTTAGAACCTCCTAGGAGGACTATAAATATGTACCTTCCTGTCTTTCCTGGAGAGTTTTTATTTCAGTGGAATATTCAAATAAATGTTATTAAACATTATAGGACATGTGGGGAAAATATTATTAATATTTTGGGATAGATATGTACCTCAAAGCATGTGAGTATGATATATGAAGTCCTGTCAAAAAGTGGTAATACTGAGAACTAAAACATTGTAATATGTTAAGCATTTTAATTTATGGAAAAATAAAAACAAGAAGTAGAAGAATGTATTTTCTTGTTTGCTTAAACTTAGTGAAAGATCTAGTAATATCCTGGAAGAAACCAGATAAGGAAGAGGAAGCAAGAAACCAGGCATGTTCTAAGCCTCTACTCAAAGTAGAGTAGGAGACTCAACAAAGCAGTTAGAATTAAGTGTTTCTTGTCTTCAGATTAGGAAGGATTAGTCTAATAGACTGTGTAGGTGTTCAACACCTAAGGAATAGATCTACATTGGAATTTTAGAGTGCTTAATTAAGTGAAATGGAGAACCATAAAAGAAGTAAATTAGGGGAGATGTAGACAGGAACTTGTAAAAACATTCTGCCCAAACTGATACTGTAGATTCCTGGGTATCTTTAGAAGCATACTCCATGTTTTGTCCAAGTATTGTTGTAATAGTAAAATTTAGAGAGATTATGTGACTTGAAGTCATGTAGCAAGTTAGTGACAGAGTAGGACTAAAATTCTGATCTCTTGAGTCAAGTTTAGTGTTTTTTCAATTACTATTCTCTTTTTTCCTCTTTTATGTTCAGCTTTTATAGGTGGTATTATGCATGTTATATCTCGTGGTCATTCTCTCTGTTCTACTCTCAGAGCAGAAGATAACAAAAGAGTAAAAGAACCTTATGTAGCCTTTAGAACCCAGGGAAACTGGAACTAGACTTAGTAAAATTGCAACAAGCAAATTATAGCTCAAGATAAGGAACATTAATTAACCTTTCATCTGAGAATGCAATTGCTGTAGAGGGATTGATATATTAAGATCTAGTGGATTGGAAAGTAACTTTCTAGTCTGCATATTCATAGACTTTTGTTGTTCTTATCCAGAATGCTTTGGGGGAAAATAGTTAATTTAATGCTTTGTTTCTGGTGGGTTACTAATTATTGCATACTTGCAATAAAATATACTTATGTGAAAACTGAACTGAATTTAACTTCATTAAGGTTCCAGGATTATACAGCTCTTCCGTACAATATTGTAATTATTATTATTTTATTTTTTTGGTGGTACCGGGGATTGAACCCAGGGGTATTCTACCTCCGAGCTACATCCCCAAGCCCATTTTTTATTCTTTATTTTGAAACAGAGTCTTACTAAGTTGCAGAGGGCCTCACTAAGTAGCTGAGGCTGGCCACGAACCTATGATCCTCCTGTCTCAGCCTCCAAAGTACAGGGATTACAAGCTTGCACCACCACGCCCAGCTACAATATTGTAATTATAACATTGTAGAAGATTGGGCTGAAGGTAGACCAACTCAGTTATGCTTTATATATTTATATACTATATATGTATATATATATACACACACATTTTTTATATATTTGTGTCTTTATGCCTGCGATTTTATTAGAGTTGACCTTATAAGAAAACCTGATTGAATGAAAATCATCTATATACAGAATTTTCCTCTAGTAAGATAAATAATTTGATTTAAATATAATTGAGTTGAGCTGGGCATGATGGTGCATACCTGTAATTCCAGTACTTGGGAGGTTGATCTTTTCTCAAGGATCGCAGGTTTGAGGACAGCCTCAAGAACTTAGCAAAACCTTATTTCAGAAGAAAAAATAAAAAGGCCTAGGGATGCAGCTCAGAGGTAGAACTACCCTGGGGTTCAATTCCTAGTAACCACCTTCCCAAATTAAATATAATTGAGTTGAATTTTAGATCCATTTTTAAATATATAAATAACATATGGAATAAAGTTTGCAGTGATAAAGAAAATGATTCTGAAAATAAAAGTATACAATACTTAAAAACCCTATTATCTTTGGTTGGAATAAGAAATTTCTCACAGTGAGGATGCACAGTTCTCACAGTGAGGGTGCAGTGCCCTTTCTTAAGTTTTACTTCGTCATTACAAAGAAGAAAAAACCAAATTAACTAAAAAATGAGCAAACCATGAACTGAAGGAAAAATGTATGCTGTATCCTATTTTAATAGGATTTAATTTTCTCAAGACAGGATACTAGATCTTTGTAATTATTTATGCCTAACATATAACTTATTTCATAAATACTTATGATTATAGAAATATTTATTCCTAAATGGTGGACATTAAAATATTTAGCAGTACTTAAATATTTTAGTAGGATATTTAATAATAAAATTATTTTGAATTATTTAACTTTTCAATTAAATGCAATTCTTAAATGTAAAGTCCAGTAGCACTTACAGATTTATTTGTATTTGGCATTGGTAAGTTGAATGTAAAACAATCCTAGTTTCTCAGAGGTTAGTTTCTCCCAGTTGAAAAGTAATTTTGTTTGTGTGTGTGTGTGTGTGTGTGTGTGTGTGTGTGTGTGTGTGTGTTTTATGGGGAATTAAACCCCGAAGCATTCTACCTCCAAGCTATACACTCAGCCCTTTTTAAATTTTGTTTTGTTTTGTTTTGAAATAGGGTCTCACTGGGTTGCTGAGAGGCTCGCTAAGTTGCTATCATTGAACCTGCTATCCTCCTGTCTCAGCCTCTTCCCAAGTACTGGGATTGTAGATTTGTACCACTACACCTGGGAGAAACTTCAGTTTTCAATTTTTTTTTTTTTTTTTGCGGTAATGGGGCTTGAACCCAGGGCCATTCTACCTCTGAGCCACACCCCCAGCCCTATTTTTTATTCTTTATTTTGAAACAGGGTCTTGCTAAGTTTTGGAGGGCCTCATTAAGTAGCTAAGGCTGGCCGTGAACCTGGATCCTCCGGTCTCAGCTTCCCAAGTACTGGGATTACAAGCATGTGCCACCATGCCCGGTTGAAACTTCAGTTTTTGATGTATATAAACAAAATATTTCTGGTAATTAGCCTGGAAAGCTATTTATTTTAGCAATTGTTTGAGAGCTCTTTTTTGCAAGAGAGTAAATAATTGAGATCACTTTACTCAAGTTTTAATGTGTTTCCAAAATTTCCATTCTGTTGCAAATTTTAGTCATTCCAGGTGGGTTATGGAAGTTGATTCTGGGGAAGAAAGTTTTCGTAATTTTAATACCAATGCATTACTTCATTATCGAAACAATGAATGACATGAATTTCAGTAACTGATCTTTCCAAGGATTTTTTGACCTAAGTTATATACAGCCTAGAGATATTGGTGAATAGCACTTGGCCTGTATAATGTGAGCAGAATGGAAATGGAAAGATGAAACATGAGTATCTGAGATGTAGGTGGACAGAAATCTTTACATCATGAGTGGGTAAAGTATTCAGTAGAGTGAATGCACCTAGCTTCATGCATTAATTGTATTGTGAGTCTAAACTTTGTAAGCTAATTATGTTAAAAAGGGAATGCTCTCTAAAACACCAAATTATGAATCCTTTTAAAATAAATTCTTTCCTAAAACAATCCTCCTTTTAGGTGAGTATCGCTGCTGGGTTTAAGGAACGTAGGAGTCAATAAAAGAAAGAACATAAGTTGCAGGGATTAAAGAAAATCTTATAATTGGTTACATACATATCAAAACAAAAAAGTTGTCAGTCCCCTAAAAATTTTCAGCGCTTTGTTAGTTACCATTGGGGGTTTAGAAACTATATATGAAATGTCCCCTATTCTCTAGGAATTTACAATTTAGTTAGAGACCACATTCTATATAAAGTAGAATATAATTTCTTTTAAATGTCATATAGAGAAAATGCTGTAGAACTTCAAAAGGGAAGATAATCAAATTGAAATATAAAGTACATAGAAGTGCTTCTTTTCTTAAAGACTTCCTAGAATAATTAGAACCTGAGCTGTGACTTTTATATGATGTAAGCCATGCTATTAAATGAAAGTATCCCCCTCCCCCATAGAAATGGACTATCTTGTTCAACCAGCAAAGTGGTTCAGGCCTTGAACCCAGATCTTTTTCTAGAGTTTTTGCCCTTTCCACTATAGCAATATGAGAGAGAGAGAGAGAGAGAGAGAGAGAGAGAGAGAGAGAGAGAAAACACATGTCTTCCTCCCTCTTTCCAAATTAATAGCTGTGAAATTAATAGCTAGTGCTGAAGATGTATAGAGAGGGCAGACTTTGGTCACAGAAAAAGAAGTTGGAGTGCAATTAGAGGTTTTTTATGTAGATGTACAGTGTATCTAGCTGGCCACTATGATACAGCAGTCTTTCTCATCATTCTTTAAAATGTAATGATTTTCTCTTTCAAACTAGTCTGAATATATTTGAGTAAGAAAATATAGAAAATAGAATTGACTTTTTTCCAAGAACAAAAAGCACAGAAAGCCACTCCTAGCATATTTTAATTTTTGCCTCATCCATTGAGAAAGGCAAAAAAGAATATTGTGTTATGATTTTCAGCCATGAGGGTGATAGATAGGAGGCATATGACCCATTTGTGTGTTTTTTACTCTAGTTAAAGGACCAATTTTGATGGAAATGAAGTAAGCAGAAGTCGATGGTTAGGGCCTCTGATACTCATTTTTAAAATTCCAGATATTATTACATATTCACCATTTGGTTAAATAGTTTTTGCTTTTTAACATGAAAGAAATATTGTATAGGAGTTCTTCCAACCATAATCTGAAATAACAAATTAGAGTTAGTAGTTTTATTTCGTGTTCTTTTAAAATGAAATTCATAGTAACATGTTTGTCATCTTTTAAAGTATCATATTTGATGATTGAATAAACACAATTGTTCTTAAATTTGTGTGTATGTGCGGTACCGG
This sequence comes from Glis glis, assembly GCA_004027185.1. Taxonomy (NCBI): domain Eukaryota; kingdom Metazoa; phylum Chordata; class Mammalia; order Rodentia; family Gliridae; genus Glis; species Glis glis. The sequence continues at coordinate 23,366 of PVJS01027552.1, forward strand.
GGATGGAACCCAGGGGCATTCTACCTCGGGGCTACACCCCCAGCCCTATTTTTTATTCTTTATTTTGAAACAGGGTCTCACTAAGTTGCAGAGGGCCTCACTAAGTAGCTGAGCCAGGCCAAGAACTCAGATCCTCCAGTCTCAGCTTCCCAAATACTGGGATTACAAGTGTGTGCCACCACACCTGGCCTTAAATTTATAATTTACTGAATATTTTTGCAAATATTCTGAAATAAAGGTTGACATTCTGTTTCTAATATCCATTTGTAAGAACTGTTTGTGTTTTTGGTTAGCACTTTAAAAGTACTATCTAGGAAATCTTAGTTTTTATAAGAGAATATAGCCATTAATTTTTTTCTACAGATTAGGCAACAGGAGATTTGTGAAAATAAAATGTATTGATCTCATTTATATTCCCTTGATGAAGGGACACATGCTGGTCTCTGCTTGCTTTCTGTCTACTAGTATGAAATCCTTGTCCCTGCTTCCTTGCTGGTGGGTTTTTAGAAGTTCAGTGAGCAATGCAAATCGCCTGAAGGGTGGAAAATTCCCTTGTCACACAGATGCCCTTATCAGCAGCAACCAGATGGAGCTCTGAGCAGGAACATTGTCAATGTTAAATTGCTTTTCCCCCACCCTGAGAAGAGAGGATTAAAGCATTCCTTTAGAAATGGGTGCCAAGTGTACAGACTTAGGAATATTAATATTTTTAACGGCATGCATTTCTAAATAAATCTATGAAAATACCATTTCAAAATATTCTGTGTTCAAAATATAACTGAAACCAGTTTAAAACATTGTGTTTTAAATAAAATATAGTCTTTCTTAAGTTTATTTGCAAAGAGTAAGATTGAAACTGCCTTTTTGTTAAGGTGGGGAGATATACTGTTAGTGTCAAATGCCTATCTTGGATGTAAACTAGTTAATTCAATTTTAGTTGAAGCAAATAAAGCTATATTTAAGTTTATAAATACTGTTGAAGTAAAACACAATTTAAATTGTAACTCAGAATTCTATTATTTTGGCATAATTTATTCTTTTACTGTTACTGTTTTTCAGTAGACCTTTAGATTCTGTATTTGATTTTTGAAATGTCGATTTACTAATTACTGCTATTCTGTAAACTAATACTTGCTGAATACCTTGCAATTTCTGATCTTTATGAACAGTACTGATATTTAACAATGTCAGTAGTTACACAATGAATTTTAATAAAACTGTAATTTTAGAAGCCCAAAAAAGAGATTGCTGTAATATGTGTTGTTCGAGCCTGGTGTGGTGGTGTAAGCCTGTAATCCCAGTACTTGGGAGACTAAGACAGGAGGTTTGCAGATTCAAGGACAGCCTCAGCAACATAAAGAGACTCTCAGCAACCTAGTGAGACCCTGTTTCAAAAACAAAACAAAATTAAAAAGAAAAATCAAAACAAAACAAAGGTCTGAGGGTGTAGCTCAGAGATAGAATCCCCTGGGTTCATTCCCCAGTACCACACACATACACACAGTATTATTCATAGTCACGTCAGTATGGTGATTTTGTTTCTTAATGTTGATTTCCAGATACCATCTAAGTCCCAATGAGTGATAACCATTTCTCTGATGTAAAAAGAAACTTGAACTAGGTATGGTGGCACATGCCTGTAATCCCAGTACTTGGGAGGCTGAGACAGGATGATCTCAGGTTTGTGGCCAGCCTCAGCAACTTAGTGAGGCCTTTCACAATTTAGTGAAACCGTTTCAAACTAAAAAAATAAAATAAAATAGGGCTGGGGTTATAGTTCAGAGGTAGAATGCCCCTGAGTTCAATCCCCAGTACCAAAAAAAAAAAAAAAAAAATTATATGCCCTTGGTGTTTTATATGACAGTAGCTACCTACTCAGTGGCTGACAGTTGGAGTATGAATTCTTTCATCAGATTCATATGCAGGTTTATGAAATATGTTGCAGTTTTGTTTTTTCTTAAGGCCTAGTTTTTAGTATTTGCCAACAGTTAGAACTTTGCAACAATTACATTGGTGATGTGTGTGATTTTTGCAGGTATAAATATGAACATATAAGGAAGGATGGATAAATTGTTCCCTTTTTATTTCTGAATATCAGATAAGATGTGATTATTATTGATTCTGCATAAACTGTGCTTTTGCAAATAGTAAAATTAAAGAACTTTACTGTTGAGGTTTTTTCAGATATGTCAGTAAAGCAAATTAAAAGAATCTCTTCAGCCTAATGATTGAAATACTTTGTAATGCTTTACTTACAGAACCAATTTGGAACTTGAATTGATTCATCGAGGAGGCAATTTATGTTCAGGTGGTGCAAGCACAGCTGGCAAAAGGTCTTGTTTAAGTAAGTATTACACAGTGTTAAATTTTAGAAAATTTCTATTTATCTCATTTTTATAAGCATATACAAAGTGGTCTTTTGGTATATTTTCTCATATGTATTATTAGTATGTATTTTCAGTAATCGTGTGCTTAGAAGAATCATGTGAATATTTAACTCTTTCTGTACTGATTGCTCAGTATATAGATGTCATACTAATCCATCAGATTTACATTAGTTCAAATTTTAAAAATGTTTTATTTTAGCAGGGTGTGGTGGTGCATGCTTGTAATCCCAGTACTTGGGAGGCTGAGACAGGAGGATCGTAGGTTCGAGGACAGCCTCAGAAACTTAGCAAGACCCTGTTTCCAAATAAAAAATAAAATAGGGCTGGGGGATAGCCCGGAGGTTGAAGGGCCCTGGGTTCCACCCCCAGTAAAACACACACACACACACACACACACACACACACACAC
>PVJS01027553.1:0-26160 GCA_004027185.1 Glis glis
TGGTTAGACATTCGCTGTCCTTGTACATTCTATATTGGAAGATGTTTTTCCTAACTTTCTAGACTGTTACAGTAATAGTAACTACAATAACCATTAATCTATAGAAGGCCATCTTTACCTCAGTCAGGAGGGTCCCAAGTAAGGACGTTTTGCTTTCCCAACAGATGTCTAGGTCAGGGAGTGAGTCCGCTAAGGACATCCTGCCTTGTTAGCCAGAGCCTGCAGCAAGCAGTTTTAACTTTAACTATTTCAATGTTGTAAGGGGGTCCTTACAGTCCCATCAAGCATTTCAATAAGAAATTATGTACATTCAAAGCAAAGTTCAGATAAATAATTGAGAAAAATGCTGTGAGACTTATTACCATTCATGAAAATTTAAACATCTTCTTCATGGTTTTATGTAACAAAGACTCAGGAAGCAGAATGTGTAACAGAGCAAAATTGCATTTGCTAAACTACCTACAATATTAAGCTGATGTAATCAGTAGAAGCAGCCAACTATAGAATAAGAAATGGGAAAGAATGCAGCATGATACTGGCAACTTAATCTTCTTTTTGCCTTTTTAAATAGTGATGCTTTGAGAAACCACATGTATTTATGCTCTTTTTCCTTTCTCTTCCTTGAGAAGAAATTGGGAATCTAATTTACTGTCAATTAACACTAGACACCAAAGGATAACTGATATGTACTACTTGTAAGTGAGAACAAAGTTTTCTTAGATGAAAGAATATACTTCCACAAAGCTTATATGCATTCAAACTAAATTAAGATATCAAAAGCATAATAGGTTAAGTTCTTAAGTCATATAGATGGGCAGAAATTCCCATCCTAAATCTCTTCTTAAAATGGAACTTGAAGCCGGGCGTGGTGGCGCATGCTTGTAATCCTAGTACTTGGATTAATAATCTAAAAAATCTAAAATAATCTAAATCTAATAGTAGAAAGTATTCCTGATTTTTAGAAAATAGTGATGAGATTGTTTAGCTGCCTCTTTACTTGTTAATGTAGAAATTATATGTATTAGCATTTCTCTTTTTTTCCTTCAGTGATTTCATTGGGAGGACTAGGTATTAGTTTATAAGTAAGCATAACTGTTTTCTTGTTTCCCTTAATTTGTGGAAAGCAGGATTAATGCACCAGGCATTGACGAAATAAAAATTTAAAACTACCTGATATAATGACCTACATAAGTGACCTAAATATATCAGCAATCAAGCTTGAATTTTCTAAACATTATAATCCATTTTTTAATACAAAGACTTACCAATCTACATGTAAGACCAATAACTGCTACTGGAGTCTGTGCAGACTGAGAAATGTCAAAAAGATTATAGAGGAGCGTCTGGTTTTTATGATGAGCAAAAAGATCAAATTCATCCAATATGAAGACCACTGGGCAACTACTAGTCCGGTCACCTAAGATAAATTGAAAGCTTTACATCAAGCAATTTTATCAACTTTATTCTACATTTCCATTTTAAAACTCACTTTGACAAACATACACTAATAACCTACTTTGGATGGATACTCATTCAACAGACAACAATTATCTTTTATTACCTTTCTAGTCTAGTTACTAGACTCATAGCAGTTTGCTGATGAAAAATTAAGAAAATCTTTTAAATGACTTGAGGCTAAAGTCTTTAAGATTATGTAAATGTAATACTTTTTTTGGTGCTAAGATTGAACCCAGGGGCATTCTACCTCTGAGCCCTTTTTACTTTTTTATTTTGAAATAGGTTAAGTTGCTCATTAAGTTGCTGAGGAGTCGTCTTAAATTGCTGAGGCTGGTCTTGAACCTTCAATCCTCCTGTCTCAGCCTCCCAAATACTGGGATTACAGGCATGCACCACCACAGCCAGCCTGAGCAGCTTTATTTTACCACATGCCCCCGCCATGTTGTGCTACCTTACCATAGTCCCCAAAGCAATGGGGCCAACTGACCATGGACTAGAACCTCCAAAACTGTGAGCCAAAGTAAACCCTTTCTCTTTCTAAGTTCACTGTTTCAGGTATTCGTTATAAACACGACAAGCTAACAGATGTTTTCTTCAAATATTTATGGACTCCTGGTGAAGGAATCTAGAACATATTACAGGGAGTCAAATCAGGTAGTTTGCTAATATCTTAGTAGAGACAGAAATACCTTGATATTTGGTAAAATATTAGTCTGAAAAGAGCCACCACAGTTTCTGCCTTGAAACCAGCACATGATCATGGTTTGACTTCTGAAACCTTTGAAATCATGAGTCCTAAATAAACCTTTCTTCCTCTAAGTTGTGCTTGTCAGGTATCTTGGTCACATCAGTGATAAAGCTTACTAATACACACTATGTAAAAAATTTTAAAGTTCTATTTAGCCAAAAAGGCCAAATGAAATTTAAGGGAGGGGCCAGGCGTGGTGGCGGACTCTTATAATCCCAGTACTGGGGAGGCTTAGACAGGAGGATCCGGGTTCGCGACCAACCTCAGCTACTTAGTGAAGCCCTCTGCAACTTAGTGAGACCCTGTTTCAAAATAAAGAATAAAAAATAGGGCTGGGGGTGTAGCTCAGAGGTAGAATGCCACTGGGTTCAATCCCCAGTACTATAAAAAAAAAAGAAAGAAATTTAAGGGAGAGGAAAAGAAAAAGCACATGAATTCCCTAAGTAAATAAGAGATAAATACCACCAAACTAAGGTAAATAACCAAAAGGAAATACATAAACCAGGAAATGTTAGTGGTCAATAATAATATGAAATCATGAGCATCATCATTATCAGAATCATGCCACTAACAGAAATTTTTTTTCTATTAGACAAACATGAAAATTAGCAATTGTTTTTGAAGTTGCAAAGAAAATGTATTCTCAAATATGGTTCGAAAGTAGTAGTTTGGTAATGTTAATTCTTTTGGTGCCTCTAAACCCAGAATTCTACCCATTCAAGTTTATCCCAGAAGCCAGATGTGGTGGCGCATGCTTATAATCCCAGTACTTGGGAGGCTTAGGAGGACTGCAAGTTCAAGCCAGCCTCAGCAACTTGGCAAGACCGTCTATCAAAATAAAAATATAATAGTGCTGGGGGTGTAGCTCAGAGGTAAAATGTCCCTGGGTTCAATCCCCAGTAACACACACACATACACACACACACACACACACACACACACACACACTCTCCCTCTCTCTCTCTCTCTCTCTCTCTCTCTCAGAAACTGTCTGAATGATCATATAAGCATTTCTTTCTAATTAAAAAATCAGAAAGAAAAATCTTTAACTGGTGATTAGTAAATTATAGTACCTTTATAAAACAGAATATATCAAAACCATAAAAATGATATAAGTAAAAACTTAGATTACAAAATAATAGGTAAAATGATTTATTCTTGTAAAAAAGTTATAGTTTATTTATATATCTATACCATTATATGTGGCAGGTAGATAAAAAGAAAAAAGCAAATAATTGAGATAATCACTATTATAGTGGTGGGATTACAGTGATCATTATTTTTGTATTTTTAAAAAATTTCTGTTTCTGCCTTTTGGTGGGGGGGTTACCTTCGTAATTCGAGGAAAATAAATTTTTAAAAAGTATCCCTTGATAGTGGTACATTTTTAACATTTACCTTTTTTTAAAGCTTCCAGAAGAAATGAAAGGTTTTCAGCAAAGCTTCCCTGAATAACAAAAAAAGATAACAAGACTAAATGTTTAGCAAAATAAAGAATAAGAGGGTTGACTCTTAGACTTTTATAGAAACTATTTTTCTAGTAAAAATCATTAGCCAGATTCTTAGTTGAGTGTCTCTACATTAGTTATTTAAAACTTAAACGAAATATAAAAGCAGAGATGGCATAGCACTGAAAATAGTAAAACTACGTAGTGTTTGAAATAATATACTTTCTAGACAAAAGCTGTAAAAATCTTAAATTTACTTGAATATAGTTTTGGAGATCTAGAAATGCATTCCATTTTGTTTCTTCAAAAAACATATTGGGCTCCTGAAAATCTCTAACCAGCATCACAAAAAATTACTATGAATTTCAATGAGATCCAAAAGGAAAAGGCAGAAGATAATTGCTTGAAATACTAGATACTAATGCTTTCTTCTGGTGGCCACCAGTGTACTTCCAGACCTGAGGCATCACCACAGAAAGCCTGGCAAACTTAGGGCTCCACTGGCTCCACAGCTGACCCTTGGATGCAAGGACATCTTCAGTATGCTGGGTTAGGAGGTTCTACAAAGTGGACACCACAGGAGGGAATCAAGTCTTGGGCTTTGTGCACAGTGGGTGGGTGCTCTGCTGCTGAACACCACTCCCAGCTCAGCTGAGAGGAACTGCACTTGCCCCATCTATGACCTAGTCCTGCTCAAACCCTGGCAGATGCTTCATCATAAAGAAAAAAAGATCAAAAGTCCCAGCTGAAGATCAGTCCCCAAGTGGACACAGCTAGGAGGAATCCGACTATGCCCCTGGATACTTACCCCACAACAACAGCACAGAGAAATAAAACAACTGTTGTACACACTATGGCTATGAAGGCCCTCAGCTCCCACACCCTATCAGAACACACTGAAGAGTGGAGGTGAGTGCTACAGAAAGAAGCAGTGACTACAGTTCCTGTATCTCCTGGTGCAAAACCAAGATCTGCACCAGTGTCTAAACAAAGGATACAAGCTCCCAGACATTAACATAGATTGGAACAGCCAGTACCAGAATTGTTTTCAAATAAAAGAACCAGTATCAACAATACCTACAGAAACCTCCATCACCTGCTAGGGGTCTTTACTCCCATTATAGAAGTAATCACAGAGGGTATACCCACTTACTCTGCTGTCTAGACCACACCTGCCTAAACTACCAGAGGGACCACACTCTTTGAAATTTACAAAGAAAGTAGGTCCTTCATGCTCCAACACAGTACTCATTGTGTCAAAACTCACTAAACACAGTTAAAGAAGCCACAGGGAGCCTGCACTATGAAATCTAGTTGAAATTAAATTCAACACTATACAACAATCCAGTACTCCATGACACATCAGTAGAAGGCTGCTTACTATGAAGGTTCTCACATAAAAGTAGAAGAGATACGTACCCGAACATTTGTGCAAATCTCAACATAGAAACATAAGAAATATGAAAAAAGGCAATATAACACATCCTAAGATTCCTAACTCCACAGTAAGAGACTCATAAGATACCAGACTTTTAAAGAACTAACACCAATGCTCCTCAGAGTATTCCATAAAAGAGGGAAGGAGTGCTTCCAAACTCATTTTATGAAGCCACGATTACCCTTCTACCAAACCTGATAAGGACATAACAAAAAAATAAAACTAGCCAGGTGTGATGGCACACGCTTGTAATCCCAGTACTTGGGAGGCTGAGACGGGAGGATCCGGGTTCGCGGCCAGCCTCAGCTACTTAGTGAGGCCCTCCGCAACTTAGTGAGACCCTGTTTCAAAAATAAAGAATAAATAATAGGGCTGGGGGTGTATCCCAGAGGTAGAATGCCCCTGGGTTCAAGCCCCGGTACCTGAAAAAAAAAAGACTAATGTCCCCGATGAACATAAGATACAAAAATCCTCAATAAAGACTTGCAAATCAAATTCAACAGCACATTAAAAAAATAATACACAAAGAATACATTGGTTTCATTCTAGGGATGCAAGGATGGCTCAACATACACAAATAAAACATAATATGGCACATAAATTGAATCAAAAAGTCACCTGATCACCTCAATACATGCAGAAAAAGCCTTTGATAAAATTCAACATTCATTCATGATAAATGCCTTGAATAAATAGATAAAAAAGATCATAGTTCAACATAATAAAAGCTATATATGACAATCCCATAGTCAACATCACACTGAATGCAGAAAAACTGAAAGCATTTACTCTAATTTCAGGAACAAGACAAGAAAGTATACTCTTACCACTCTTACTGAACACAGTACTAAAATTTTTAGTTAGAGCAAGTAGGCAAGAAAAAGACATAAAAGAGATACTACCCAAAGTGATCTATAGATTCAATGCAATCCCCCTCAAAATATCACTGGCTTTCCTCAAAGAAGTAGAAAAAAAATCCTTAAATTCATATGGAAGCACAAAAAGACCCCAGAGAGCCAAAGTAATCCTGAGAAAAAGAGCAATGCTGGAGCCACGACAACACTTCATTTTGAAATATACTAGAGCCATCCTAACAAAAACTGAATGGTACTGGCATAAATACAGGCACCTACACTAATGGACAGGAAACAAAGGACCCAGAAATGAATCCACTTATCTATAGCCAACTGATTTTCAGTAAAAGTGCAAAACATAAACTGGAGAAAAGAGAAACTCTTTAATAAATGATGCTGGGAAAACTGGGTATCCACATGTGGAAGATTGAAACTAGACCCATTATCTCTTGGCCTTTACAAAAGTCAACTCAAAATGGATCAAAAGCCTTAATATAAGACCTGAACCTTTGAGCCTACTAGAAGAAAACTTAGGGAACATAGGGAAAACATTTCAAAATATTGACATAGGCAGCAATTTCCTGAATAGGGTTCTAAGAAGCTCAGGAAACAAAAGCAAGAATTGACAAATGGGATTACATCAAAAAGCTTCTGCACAGCAAAGGAAACAATAGAGTGAAGAAGCAACCTACAGAATGGGAGAAAATCTAGCTGACACAGGATTAAAATTCAAAATACATAAAGAACTAAAAAAAATTAACAAAAGAACAAATAATCAAAAAATATTGGGGAAATGATCTGAATACACACTCAAAAATATGAATGGCCAATAAACATAGGAAAAATACCCCAAATCTTATCTTTAGCCATCATGAAAATGCAAGTCAGAATTACACTAAGATTCTATCTCACTCCAGTCAGAATGGCTATTATCAAAAATAAATAAATAAACAAATGTTACGGATACGGAAAAAAGGAACTCTTATATACAGTTGGCGCGAATGTAAATGAATATAGTTACTATGGAAAAACAATATGGGGGTTCCTCAAAAAACAAAACAAAAATATAAATACCATATGATTCAGCCATACCTCTTCTGAGTATAAATCTGAAGCAAATGAAGTCAGCACACAAAAGAGATACCTGCATGATCATGTTTCGAGCCCTATTCACAATAGCTAAGATGTAGAATCAGACTAGGTGTTGTCGACAAATGAATAGATAAACAAAATGTGGTATATACAATGGAGTATTAGCCATAAAGAGGAATGAAGAATTTTGCAGCAAAATGAATGAAACTGGAGAACAGTACGTTACGTGAAAGAAGCCAGACACAGAAAGACAAGTACTATGTTTCCTTATATGAAAAACAAAACAAACAAAAAAAACAAAAACCCTAAAAGTAGAAAAGTAGAAGAGAGGCTATTAGAGAATGGGAAGGCAACTAGCTGAACAGAAGGGGGCAGGGCAACAGAGGGTAGAAGAGAAGAAAGACATGATCAATGCTTGATATATGCATGTGCTAGAAATGTCAGTGAAGCCCATGAATGTGTACAACTAATATGTGTTAATAAAAATTAAAAAAAGAGAGAGAAAAGAAACTGGAGAGAACCACTCAGAAGGAAATATTAGATACTATAATAGTGTTTGTCTATTCAAGAGAATATTGAAAAATTTGTATTTATCACATCAAATTTGGCTATGTTTACTTGGATTATAGCCAAAATATTTTTGGATACAACTTAAATATTCTAGATGAAATTTAATAGAGTAGCAGATGTATTATCCAGATGTTCCAGATTCTGGGTAGAGGTGCCATTGAAATACTTTTTCAGTACAGTCATTAATTTTATTTCCTTCAGATGTTTTAAAAAACAGGCAACTAAGTTTGAGGAGATGTAAAGAAAGAAACCCACTTGTTCTCCAATTGAAAGATCTGATACAAAATAGCATAACTGTTTTTTTTAAGAATGTCCACATATTGTGATGATCAAATGCTGATATGTCAAGACTATTTTAATGGAAGAATAAGAGGAATTATCCATAATTTACCATTACACAATGAAGGCTTAAAGAAATGAACTGTTGGGCAATCAGTGGTCAATGGTACTCAAGGTATGTTTTCTTTTGGCTTTTTTGTTTAAAAGACCACATTAAATACAGACATGTATTTTCGTAAATATGTATACATATATAAGAATGTATTTGTATAAGTATATATTCATATAAATATGTATGGATATATATATATATGTATATATATATATATAAAACATACTTATACATGTTTAAGTATAACAAAACAGTAGAGCTCTTGGTTAAGTGATTTGCCTCTGCTATTTTATAACCTTAGGAAAACTAATTATGCTCTGAGCCTCTGATACCTAATCTATATAATGCAGGAGTTAAACTAATAATCTCTATATAGTTAATCCTTGTTATCCCAGAAGAACTGGCTCTAGGACCCTCACATGGATGACAAAATCTGCGGATGTTCAAGTCCTTTATATAGAAATGGTAAAGTATTTACATATAAACTATTCACATTCTCCTCTAAACTTTAAATCTTTTCTAGATTACTTATAATACCTACTTCAATGTAATGCTATGTAAATAGCTGTTATACTGCCGGGCGTGGTGGCGCACGCTTGTAATCCTAATACTTTGGGAGGCGGAGACCAGAGGATCCAGGTTCGCGGCCAGCCTCAGCTCTCTCTCTCTCTACCTAGTGAGGCCCTCCGCAACCTCGTGAGACCCGGTTTCAGAATAAAGCATAAAAAATAGGGCCGGGGGTGTAGCGTGGAGGTAGAACGCCCCTGGGTTCAATCCCGGTACCGAAAAAAAAAAAAGCTGTTATACTATATTGTCTAGGGAATAATGCTAAGGTAAAAGTCTCCATAGGTTCTGTACAGACATCATATTTTTTCTTGAATATTTTCAATCTGCAGTTGGTTTCATACACAGATGCATTACCTATGGATACTGAAGGCTGATTATTTGTGATAATGACAATAGTGATGATTAGGATAGAATGATAAAGAACTGTGCTTTTTATTACTTTGCATAAATTCAGTATGAATATGTCCATTTAGGAATGTTTGAAATAGCCACCTAGATCACCCAGAAACCAAAAGCCAATCTGAGCCTTCCAAATAGGAACTCCCTTTGACCAAATAGTATAGGCCACTAGTGGAAGAATTATATTATAAATAGGCGGTAGAACATTACATTTATAGAAGGGACAATTTTGAACTTGTACTTCAAAGACCTGCAGAGTATTGAAAGGGAACATACAGTTGGTTCACCTTTTATAGATAATTATTATAGAATAAAATTTCTAATAAAATGATAGGAGGACTACACAGCTATGCTTGTGTTGTTGCAGGAGAAAGCACATAGTAATGAGTTAGAATGGTAGTGCTGAATGATCACTAGTGACTAGAAAATAAACTTGGAATGTATATATCGCACTTCAATTGCGTAAGTAGTATAGGACAGATACTTTTCTCATGAAAATTAGGACACAAATCAATCCTGTTTTCCTTAGATCTTATAAATTAGGTGACGGGGAAAAGTAAAAAAAATTCTAAGCTGGGTGTGGGGGCACACGTCTGCAATTCTGTAACTTGGGAGATTGAGACAGGAGGATTGCAGATTCAAGATAAGCCTCAGCAGCTTAGCAAGACCCTGTTTCAAAAATAAAAAAATGAAAAGGGCTGGGAGTGTAGCTATGCCCCTGGCAGAATATCCCTGGCTTCAATCTCTTGTACCAATGAATGAATGAATGAATGAGTCTAAGCGTTTCAAATCAGTTTAAGTTACTGATAATCACTGTGCTAAGACTGAAAAATGTATGATAATGATTTAAGGATAAATTTCTGAAAATATAATAGTAAGAGATAACTGACATTTGTATAGCATATTAGCAACCAACAAAGTATTTTTTAAATCTAAATGAAATTTAATGTTTCCCTTCTTCTTTAGAATAATCTTGTGGAGTAATATATAATAATAATAAAACAATGCCCAACATGATGAGTCTGAAATTCAGAGACATTAATTAGCCCGAGACCACCAGGGAGTTAAAACGTAGTATGGTAAGAATCAAACCCACTTATTGTGGTTCAAATCAGCACATTTTCCGCTATGCCCATGCTACACACATCTCAGAATACCAAAAATGAACTGCTATTTAATGGATAAATATTAATAGTTATCTCTAAGAAAAAAGAGAATTTATCTTATTGATAAAGGAATAAACTCAGAGTATCTACATCAGCCTGGATCATAGCTATTTTATAACTAGTATAATCTACTACAAAAAATCCAAATATAAAGGTTTGGTAACTAAATGTATCCTAATACATCACGTAGTTTTATGACAAGAATCTTCCATATTTTATTTTGGAATCTTTGACCCCCCTCCTAATCTTCTAGAAATATAAAAATATCTATACTCTACAGACTTTACTTTGAAGCTTATTTAATAAAATACCTGAAATGATACTTACAAAAACTTTATCTCCAACTACATTTTCCAGACTTAACTGCCTTGTGATTTCCTTCAGAGCAATTTTGTCATTGATCTGCAACAGTCCTAAAATATATTCCATTTAAAAGTATTTAATGAAAATGAAATATGTATTTGACATAGAAGATTATTTTTCAGTTAAGTATATTTTCCAAATGCTTTTTAAATTTAACTAGAAAGAAAACAAAGTCTGTTAGTTCATATTACTTCATTTTTTATTTTATTATTTTTATTTATTTATTTATTTATTTATTTATTTATTTATTTATGGTATTGGGGATTGAACCCAGGGGCATTCTACCTCCGAGCTTCACCCCCAGCCCTATTTTTTATTCTTTACTGTGAAACAGGGTCTAAGTTGTGGAGAGCCTCACTAAGTAGCTGAGGCTAGCCACAAACCCAGATCCTCTGGTCTCAGCCTCCCAAGTACTGGAATTACAAGTGTGTGCCACCACACCCAGCTATTACTTCATTTTTTAAAACCAGCAATAAAGAGATCTGATAGAGCCAATAAACAGACTTCCTTGGGAAGAATATGCATATCCATGTTTATAGCAGCACAATTCACAACAGCCAAATTATGGGATCAGCCTATGTGTCTATTAATAGATAAATGGGTTACAAAATTATGGGATACACAATGGAATTCTACTCAGCAAAAAAGAAAAACAAAATTACATCATTTGCAGGAAAATGGATGGACCTAGAGAACATTGTCAAGTGAGATTAGCTTGTCAGAGAAAGTAAAGCATCATATGTTTTCTCTCGTATGTGGAAGCTAAGGACTAATGGGAATACAAGAGGGACTTTAGATAAAGGAGGAGAAACTCGAGTGGAGTGATGGAGGGGGAGGAAGAATTTAATGTAGGAAACACTTCCATTGACGTTATGTATGTATATCAAATTACCAATCCAATCCCAATATCATGTACAGGGAAGTGGAGGGAGGGGGGAGGAAACCACAGGGAAGCTCACCTGGTGCTGTGTGCATGTATGACCCTATCACTCTGAACTACATTATGATGTGAGACTACAATGCACCAATAAAAGTATATTTAAAAAAAATATATATATATGTGAAAAAGACAAAAACCAGAATCTTTATATGCCTCCTTTACTGTCATATTTTCAATTTCTAAAAATATTACATATAGTGTGTGGAGGATGTTAAATATGGATATAGTTTTAAAAATATAGATATTTGTACAGACTTAAAACATACAAATGAATTTAAGTTTCAAAATATAAAAACCATATCTGGTTGTATTATTCCCAATGCAAAAATGACATACTTACCATTTAGGTGAACTTGTAATACATTTTCACTCACTTCTTTTATGTCCATGAGTTCTTTCAAAGCATGATTTACTAACTAAATAAAAATGGAAAGTTTATAAAATATTTAATAATGGAGAAAAGAAAAAAGCCTATAATCTTTTAAAAATTATGAATGGTGGAAAAAAATATTAAGAAGTAGTTTCTTTTAATTAACACATTTTCAAACACTTTACAGATAAAAGGTTTAATTAGAACATCATATGTCTGACTTTCCTTAAGATACCAGAACCAAGACGGGTAAACATGCATGTAATCCCAATACCTAAAAGGCTGAGACAGAAGGATCACAAGTTCTGGGCTAGCCTCAGCAACTTAGCAAGGCCCTCAGCAACTTATTGAGATCCTGTTTCAAAATAAAAATTTAACAATAGGGCTGGGGGTATAGCTCATATGTAGAATGACCCTGGGTTCAATTTCCAGTATCACACACACACATATACAAAAAAAAGATACCACTCTCTCAGTCATCTATCCAAACATCTAATAAGAGTATAGAAACAACGCTAACTTTTTTTTTGGTGGTGGTACTGGGCACTGAATGCGGGGGAGTTCTACCTCCAAGCCACACCCCTAGCCCTATTTTATTTTTTAGTTTGAAACATGGTCTCATTAGGTTGCTAAGAGTCTCGCTATGTTGTCGAGGCTGTCCTCGAACCTGGGATCCTTCTGTCTCAGTCTCCCAAGTATTGGGATTACAAGTGTGCACCACCACATCTGGCTAAACACTAACATTTTTTTTTTTTTTTTGCGGTACCGGGGATCGAACGCAGGGGCGTTCTACCTCTGCGCTATGCCCCCAGCCCTATTTTTTATACTTTATTTTGAGACCGGGTCTCACGAAGTTGCGGAGGGCCTCACTAAGTAGAGAGAGAGAGAGAGAGAGACAGAGAGAGAGAGAGACAGAGAGAGAGAGCGCGCGCTGAGGCTGGCCGCGAACCCGGATCCTCCGGTCTCCGCCTGCCAAAGTACTGGGATTACAAGCGTGCGCCACCACATCCGGCTTAAACACTAACATTTTTAAAGAAATATTTTTCTACGTGTCACACTAAACTATGGTCCCTTATGAACTTTATGTTTCAGGACATATTATGTCTCACTAACAACATTTGCTCTACTAAGTATCATTAAAATCAGTTAAAAGTTATTGAAAATTATATTTCAGAACAATGCTAAATACCTGTAAAAAGCCCACCCCCAATATATTTCTATATATTCCATATTCTGTTGAATACTGTGAACTTTGTATGTTATGATGAAATGAAACTGGAAATCATCAAGAAGTTGAAAAAGATATTGTCAGTTGCTAAGTACGAGAAAGTATGTACTACTGTACATACTTTCATTTCATTGTAACAAAGGTTACAATGAAAAAATTTATTATTAATAATATAGTAATTAGTACTAAAATATATTTATAGTCATATTCAAAGTGTTATAACATGTTAACGTGTTCAGCCATAAAGCTTCACATTTTCATAATTAAAGGTTTTTATTTTACCTCCTTAAACTTTTTTATGAGACATCTTACCACTCTTATATTGTAATATCAATATTACATGTAATATTACATGTAATATCATATACATCTTTTTCATATTACCACTGCAAACAATTAAAATATGAAAATGAATAGAATTTCCAATATTAGAATAGAAGAATACTATAAGAACATAAATGATCCAGGAAAAGAGGCTAAATATACAAATAAATTTTAAACGACATGGAAATCTAGTGAGGACAAAAAGGATCATTCAACAAAGGCACTGATACAACTGGTAAGCTGTTTGTTTGTTTTCTGTGATAATGGGGCTTGAATCCCAGGGCATTCCAAGCTACAACCCCAGCCATTTTTCATTTTGAAACTGGGACTCACTAGGTTGCTGAGTCTCACTAGTGAGGATATGGAGCAATAGGAAATCTTATTTATTGCTGGTAGGAAAGTAAAATGGTAAAGCCACATTGAAAGACAGTTTGGCATTTCTTACAAAGGTAAACACAGTCTTACTATGTGATCCAGCAATCATGCTCCTAAGTATTTACACAACTGAGATGAAAACATTTGTCCATATTAAAATATGAACACACCGGGTGTGGTGGCACATGCTTGTAATCCCAGTGCTTTGGGAGGCGGAGACGGGAGGATCCGGGTTCGCGGCCAGCCTCAGCTCTCTCTCTCTCTCCCCGTCTCTCTCTCTCTCTCTACCTAGTGAGGCCCTCCGCAACTTCGTGAGACCTGGTTTCAAGATAAGGTATTAAAAAAAAAAAAAATAGGGCCGGGGGTGTAGCGCGGAGGTAGAACGCCCCTGGGTTCAATCACCGCAAAAAAAAAAAAAGTCACAAAAGGAAATGGAGGAATCTTAAAACACATACTTCTAAGTGGAAGAAGTCCTTATGAAAAGGCTATCTACTCTGACTCCAATTACATGACATTCTGAAAAAGGCTAAACTATGGAGACAGTAAAAATAGCAGTGGTTGCCAGGAGTTCAGAGTTCAGGGGAAGGGATGAGTGGGTGAACACAAAGGATTATGGTGGCAAAACCATTTTGTATGACATTGTGATGGTATATACATGACATGATCCATTCGTCAAATTCCATAGAACTGCATAGCATAAAAAGAGAACCTTAAACAAAGGACTTTAGTTAACACCAATGTATCAATATTGGCTCATTAATAATAACACAGGTACCACACTAAGACAAGATAATAATAATATAGGAAACCATGTGTGTGTATCTGTTAGGGGAGAATTACATGTGAATTCTCTATACCATCTGCTCAATTTTTCTACTAAAAAGACAGTACATCTTTTTAAACCAATTTACTAATGAAATGATATTTACTTCAGTTTACTTGAACATTTTTTAAGTGTTTCCTTCTCTGAACTTTCTCGATGTCTTTAGGGACAAACTTCTTTTTTTTTTTTGCGGTACCGGGGATTGAACACAGGGGCGTTCTACCTCCGCACTACACCCCCAGCCCTATTTTTTTATACTTTATTTTGAAACTGGGTCTCATGAAGTTGTGGAGGGCCTCACTAAAAAGAGAGAGAGAGAGAGAGAGAGAGAGAGAGCGCTGAGGCTGGCCGCGAACCCGGATCCTCTGGTCTCCGCCTCCCAAAGTATTGGGATTACAAGTGTGCGCCACCACACCCGGCTAGGGACAAACTTCTAAAATGAGGTTCTGAAAAAAAAATCAGCCATTAGCTGCTAAGGATGTATTTTTAGGAATGACACCCTGATGTACAAAATCACTGAGATTCAAATTCTCTGTTGTAATATTTTTCTGTCAAGACTTCCACTTCCAGTTCACTATGGAATGATAATTCTATAATATACTGATTTCCTATGTCTCATTTAAGAGTATCACTATGGAGCTTCTTGAAGAATTAAAGTATTATCTAAAAACGTTCTTGAAACATTCATAAGATAATGTTCTTTCCAAAGACAAATAATGAAATGTGGAAAAGAACGATATTCTTTACTGAAGACCTATATTCATACTAAGAGATTTCATATAACATTGGTCTTTATGACCAACACTTAGACATAGCCCTTGAAATTTTTCATGTTTCTAACATAAAGAAATTTTATGAGCATCTAGATGGAAAAAATTATACATAAACCTAAAACAAGTCAGCTATAAGTGGTTGTTAGTGACATGCACTAAATACTTCTGGTTAACCTCCATTCTAGGTACCCAGAAGAAATACACTTCTTTTTTTTTTTTTGCGGAACCGGGGATTGAACCCAGGGGCGTTCTACCTCCGCGCTACATCCCCGGCCCTATTTTTTTTATACTTTAATTTGAAACCGGGTCTCACGAAGTTGCGGCAGGCCTCACTAGGTAGGTAGAGAGAGAGAGAGAGAGAGAGAAAGAGAGAGAGAGAGAGCTGAGGCTGGCCGCGAACCCGGATCCTCTAGTCTCTGCCTCCCAAAGTACTGGGATTACAAGCGTGCGCCACCACGCCCGGCTAGAAATACACTTCTTTGCTCTCTTGAAGTTAGAAATGACCATGTGATTTGCTCTATCCAGTGAACTATGAGACGTTCTCTCATCACCTCTGGAATAGAACTTTTAAGAGCATGTCCATGACTCTCCTGTGCCTCCACTGGGGTACTTGCAGAAGAACATGATGAGGTAACCTATAACATTCCTCTTGATTACAAAGGGTAGTACCTCTTTACTGATCCACAATTAGCACAGAGGAAGAGCAACCATAATCTTCTGCTGCATTAAGCCACTGAGATTTGGGGTTTTTATGACTATAATCTAGCCTATCCAGATTGATAATTTATTAAGGAAAAAAAATCCTGCCTTTGGAGTTTCTCAACAAAACAAATTTGAATAAAATTCCCAGGGGGAAAAAAACGGGACCCAAGAATTCAACTCCCAGCCATCCTGTAAGTGTGTAAAATAACTAATAGCTCAAATGCATATTAGTCATAGTCCCCTCTTAAAAATTACCCTAAATGACAATGAAGTCAAATGCAAAAGAAAACCATTTAAAAAAAATACACCCTTAAATAGTGATTACAGAAACATGGCATGAAGACAAACAAGAGGCAAAAATAAAAAAATACTGTAAATATAATGTGAAAATTCTTGAAATACTAAAAAATGTATCTGACTTCCTAATTTATATGCTTTAAACAATAATGGAAACAGTTGATAAAAGTAAAATTCTAATTTACTCTCTTACATAATGTAGAGGCAATATATACTGCTTAAAAATTCGTAGCTGGGCATAGTGGCGCACACCTATAATCCCAGTATTTGGAAGGCTGAGGCAGGAGGATCACAGGTTGGAGGACAGCCTCAGCAATATAGGGAGACCGTTTCAAAACAAAAAGTAAATATAAGGCTGGTGGTGTAGCTCAGAGGTAGATCCCCCTAAGTTCAATCTTCAGTACAAGGAAAAAAAAAGATGTAATTTTAGTTCTCTTACCCATATTTTTAAAAAGTATATTAGTCAGAAATTAAAATTCATTGTAAAAACATAAAATGAATTATTCATTGCAGAGAAATTATTAGAAAAATAGATTTTACGCAACCTAACCACTTAAATGTTAACATGCATAATTTGTCACCTAAATTGAATAAAAAATTTAGAAGGAAAGAATGAGGAGGAAAAAAGCAAGAGTTTCTTTTTGAGGTAACTAAGCAAATATAAAGAAGGAAAGTAGAGAAAGTTATAAGACTTAAGTCGATGAAAAAAACTGCTTCAGTCAAACAATGTATAATAAAAATAGAGAAAAATGCATGATAGTAGGCATAATTTCCTAATCGATAAAAAAAGGGATAAAACCTACCTTGCAGGGTTGAAGTAAAGAACAAATGAACACAGGTAAAAAGGGCACAATGTAAATGCTCAATAAATGCTAGTTTCTTTCTCCATTGGCAATCTCTAGTACCTCAAGGACAAAAGACCATGACAGAATAAACATCAAGACAAAAGTTATCACTGGGAAGAAAGACAAGGTGGAAAAAATATATGCTCAATTCAAATATACCACCCTAACTTTATAAGGTTTCTGCAAAATGTTACAAAATAATGAAATGAAAAATATTTTCAGTTATATGAAATAAGAACCATATCATGCATATGTTTACCAAAGCAAAGAAATGCTGGAAATTAGCTTTTACCATGGTCTTTCCTGATCCTCGGGGTCCAATGATGAGTACAGAGTTACTCTCTCCATGAATAGCAGTTCTTTTTAGCAGTTCAATTAAGTGTCTAAATGATATAAAGAGACCAAATTTTCAAATATAAAGCTGGAATAATTTAGTAGTAGTACTTTCTAGAAGCTGAATTTGAATATGCACAAAAACTCCTCTTTTTACTCCCTTTGGGCTCTTGACTTAGGTTCTAACTAGTACTATAGAGAAGAATACAGGAGGAAAAGAGAGTAGGCCAGTGTTGATTCCCTGGAAACCAACTAAGTTTGGAATGTATTAAGTTTTTGTTTTTTATGGAACCCAGAGGTATTCTACCTCTGAGCCATACCCCCAGCCCTATTTTATTCTTTTATTTTGAAACAGAGTCTCACTAAGTTGCACAGGGCCTAAGTTTCTGAGGCTGGCCAAGAACCTGTGATCGTCCTATCTCAGTCTCCCAAGTACTGGGATTACAAGCATGCCCCAACACGCCCGGTCCATGTATTGGGTTTTAAAATGGTAGGGGTCAAGGGACAATAGTGGCAATTCCTAGGACCCCTGGGTTTAGAGAACCCCTTTTCTACTAACTCTTTGGCCTTTAATTCCAGAATTGGCTGCTGGGTATTAAGGGCAAAAAGGTCAGAATTCTCATACCAGGAAACTGAAACAAAACAAGATTCATAAAAGGTTTTCTGATTGTGGAAGTATTTGTATCTGCCCATGTTTCATGGCAGATACAAAAAGCAAAACTTCTTACTTCTATAAGTGTATACTTTATCCTTACTTAAGATCAAATTTGTGGATGATTAATTTTTACAAAACCTGGTAGGTAACTCTAAGTAATTTCATAACAAGGGGACAGCCAGACTTACTTGTATGGTACTTGCACTCCAAATAGGTTACTATGTGGACTCTGATGACAAAATCTTTCACGTAATATTCTTTGTACCTGATAAAAATAAAGTAAATAAACATAAATAAAAAATATTATGCATGCGATCCAAATCAATGCAAAAGTATGTATAGCAGTCAGAATTAGGTATTAATGAATCAATTCAATGCTCACTAAATACTTGCTCTCAAGAGTTCTGGCACCATTTTCATGAATTATAAAATTAACAATTATTTTTACCTATCAAGTACCAAAGAAATGATGATTTAGTTATGAAAGTTTCATCAAGAGGGAAAATTACTTAGCTACATCAGCAACTTGTGAGCTGATCTAATGCATGTGAATGAATGAATACTTTCACTTTGTATAACATGTCTGCCAAGGAAAAAAGGTAGGAGGAAATCTAACAATGCAAACAAGTCTAATAATGGTCATGTAACACACACTCATACTCTGTAGATCAATATATCTAAACTGGCTTAGCTCAATCACTATCAACTTGTACCTGTTATAAAAGTCAGGATTCTGAGGAAAACAAAGAAGTCTAAAAGTTCAGGTAATTTAGAGGATCTATTAGATTCAGAGCACAGTAATAATAAAAGCATATGCTCTATGCCTAAAGACATGGCAAATAAATTGAAAAGAAAAGACAAACTCAAAAAACAAACTGCAAAAAAAGTAGAGGTTCAGCATATACAGAATGTTTGACTATGTGTGGGAAACAGCATTTATCTAGACTATAAGTAAGAAATCAGGGCTGGAGGTGTAATACAGAGGCTGAGTGCTTGCCTAGCATGCATGAGGTCCTGGGGTGGATTGTAAGCACGGGACGGGGTGGGGAAGAAGTTAGGGAATTATGGGAATGAGTTAAGAAAAAATCTTGTAGCTAGCTTATTTTGAATCTGTCTTGGAATGAAGATCTTGAACTTAATTGTGAAAAACTGTGTTAGCATGCACCGCAACTTAGACCCTGTTTCAAAATAAAGAATAAAAAATAGGGCTGGGGGTATAGCTTGGAGGTAGAATGCCCCTGGGTTCAATCCCCAGTACCACACACACACACAAAAAAAGTGTGTTAGATAATCTACTACAGAATTCTAAAAACTGGACCATTGAAGTCATTCCTTTTCTTGATCTGTTGCTAATACAGAGGTCCTTCAGGGGCAAAAGCCTTGGGTAGCTTAATGGTCTAAGATTTGGCTCCATGGGCTGAAACAAGAAGCCTCCAAGATTATTCACTTCTCCCGAATGACAGCATGGGACTGATTCTTCATATACCAAAGAGAGAAATCTGAGTTCTCTTTACATTTACCAGAGGCTGAGCAAAGAAAATTATTCACTAAGGAGAAAACAATTCATAGTTATCATTTTAGAGGAAATAGAAAGAATAATGGGATTGGTGCCAGAAGAGACACTTCGGTGAATTTTAAAATGTTGTCTTTTCTGAATCTTAATTTCCTTATTGATAAAATGAGACAACACCTTTTCAGCAGGTGTTTTGAAGATTAAGGCAGTTATCTATTACACAATACAGAACTTATGTAGGTAATAGCTGATACCTGTACAATGCTCGAACAGGCTATATAAACAGGCTCAATGAATCATAATATACTATGTAGATGAGATCACTAGAAAAAGACAAACCTCAATCCTTTCCTTAAAACAACAACAACAACAACAACAACAAAAAACTCACTAAGCCGGGAGTGGTGGCGCACACTAGTAATCCCAGTACTTGGGAGGCTAAGATAGGAGAATCACAGGTTCGCAGCCAGCCTCAGCAACTTGTGAGGCCCTCCGCAACTTAGTGAGACCATGTTTCAAAATAAAGAATAAAACAGGGCTGGGGGTATAGCTCAGAGGCAGAATACCCCTGGGTTCCATCCCTAGTACCACACACACATAAAAAAAAACCCACTAAAATGTACTAGAGAGACAACAACTTTGTGTAAAATATAAGAAAAAAAAATAAAGGAAATGTAGCTGTAATGAATAGTCAGAAGGTTCAACAACCCTAAAGTATGCTGAATGTAAAGAGCGGTATAGAAATCAATTCACCTGTACGTGGAAAAATTGCACTTTGCATGCAAAACTATACAAATTATACCTGTTTAAAAATATCTTTGAAACAGAGCCAAACATTTTCTTTCAAAAAGAAAGCAAAGCCAAGTGTGGTGGTGTATGCCTATAATCCCAACTACTTGGGAGGCTGAGGCAGGAGGATCATAAATTACAGGCAGTCTGGGCAACTTAGCAAGACCCTGTCTGAAAATAAAATAAAATAAAATAAAATAAAAATGGCTGGGGATGTAGCTCAGTGGTAGAGCACTTGCCTACATCATTTATTAGTTCTAATAGAGTAAAAAAGTCCCAAAGCACTCACCTGCATCATTTATTAGTTATTATAGCATTAAAAAAACCACTGATAAAGGGCATCCACGAAAAATGTAGAGCTAACATCAAATGTAATAGTGACAGACTGAATGCTTTTCTTTTCCCACTATTAAACTTAATAAATAAGTTTAGCAAGGTTTCACAATAAAAATATAAATATATAAAAATCAATTCCATTTCTAAGACTAGCAACAAACTCAGCAAAAAAGAAATTGAGAAAGCAATTCCAAGTACAACAGCATCAAAAGGAATAAAAGACGTAGGATAAATTTAATGACAGAAGTGCAAAACATATTCTGAAGATGCTATTTTACTCAACTGAAATTAGATCACTTTTAGAAAGACATGAGTAAAAGTGAGGATTCAACTACCCAAAGACTTACAAAGAATGAAATTAAGTAGTACACAAGACATTAATAGAAAACAAACATTATCAGTTGGCAAAAAAAGGGTGTGAGGACAACCATAACAATCACAACAGAATCTGTCATTCCACATTCAATTTTGACAGTTTGGAAAGCTTTGCTTCCATATGATTATTCCTATGATCTTACCAATCTCTTTCTAAGAAGAGAAAGAGTGAGTCTTCGTAAGCTCTATAAAAAAAAATTCAAGTTAAAAATGATTATTTCACTGATTCTTTGCATGGTAACAGGCCTTGAGACTAAGGAAAATACATACCTGTGAAATGTACTCTGCACGTATTAAGTTGTTACTCTTTGGTTTACGATTGCTCATTTCAACAAATTCAAATCCTTAAAAAATAGGATAAATATTATAAATAGTATTGGATTATAAATATTATTTTAAAATTTACATTTCTAAAATCAAAATAAATACAAGTTTTTAAATGTTAAAAATTTTTCAAACTTAAAAAATCTCTATGCCGGGCGTGGTGGCACACGCTTGTAATCCCAGTACTTTGGGAGGCAGAGACCGGAGGATCCAGGATCGCGGCCAGCCTCAGCTCTCTCTCTCTCTCTCTCTCTCTCCCCGTCTGTCTCTTTCTCTCTCTCTCTCTCTCTCTCTCTCTCTCCCTCCCTGTCTCTCTCTCTCTCTCTCTCTACTTAGTGAGGCCCTCCGCAACTTCGTGAGATCCGGTTTCAAAATAAAGTATAAAAAAATAGGGCCGGGGGTGTAGCGCGGAAGTAGAACGCCCCTGGGTTCAATCCCTGGTACCGCAAAAAAAAAAAAAATCTCTAATAGGCAAACTTAAAAAATCTTGAATAGGCTTATTTGACACACTTATACCACACTTTACACAGTTCTTATACGTCTCCCTTTCTCTTAAATCTTCCATTCACCTCCCTTTCCTTCCTTTTCTACATTTTACAGAATGTTAATCCTACCCACCAATCCAATGGAATCATCCCTTACAGAAAACCGTCCTTCTTTTGCTCTACTCAGCAACCATACACAATCTACAAACTAGGTTAAATGCTGCTTCTGTAAATACCCATGTATTTCTCTTTATCCATAATCAAATTATACTAAGGAAAATTCAAAACTCATCAAACAAGATGGGCTGATCTACCATCAAATTAATACCATGATGCGGCAGTGATGGCAGCAAGATTCAATAGGAGATGCTGGACTTAGATCACCACAAATCAATAATAATTTCACAGCCATCCACAGACAAAAGCGCGTTGGTGGGAACGTTGGTATTACGGTAGGAATTTGTGAAACCCCAATAGAGCCCAAGACCTGGAAAAGTTGTTTTGAGAAGGCAGAGACCAGTGACAAACTTGCTGAGTATGGTTATGGATCCAGACTTGAAAGTAGCCCTGTCCCTCTGAGAGGTCAGCTATAGCGCCATAGTGTCTTGGTCTTCCTACCAAAACTATCTACTAAGGTGGCCCAGGAGGAATTATGCACACTAGTGCCAGGAGACAAGCCTACCCTCCTCAGTCTTGACTATTGATCTTGAAATACTTTTGTCTTTATTGTGCTAGTTCTTCTCTGGCAGAGCAGGACATAGAACACCCCTAGATAGTCATCTTGAATACTTCTCAGAACAGATACTTACTTGTAAAAGCAGAGGAAATGCAAGGTTGCTGTTTGAATGAAGGGCTACCCAGTCTGTATAGGACTATATTCAGTGAAGTAGAATCTGGGGCCTTGACCCTCCTCCCATTCCCCCAAGTATTTAACATTCCCCACAAAGTATTTCACCCTGAAATTCTAAAGCAGGTCCAACCAAATATCTACCTTGATGATTAAAAATAACAAACAAGAAACCAAAACAACCTTTCGATAGAGAACTCCAGGAAGTTTTAAACAAAGATAAAACCAAAGCAAGAAACATATGAACAAGGACTTGCCAGGAGATATGCTCTTCTATGTATCCAGATCCTGAAATAGCCCTGAGCCTTGGACCAGACCCTCTCAAGTGTATTCGGAAAGCAAGACTGCCCACCCAGGGTACTGGAAGGAAGCAGACCTTGGACAATGCTACACACAGGTTACCCAATCTAACTCAACAGCAGTTCCTGAAACAGCCCTGAAAAGCATCTCTAGCCCCTCTCAGCTTGAGAGCAGGGACAGGGGCCTGCTGGGAGATACACAAGTCCATGACCATAGAAACAGACATAAGACCTTAGAAATTGTCCTGTGTCTCAGTTTCAGCCTCACTTAGTCATGGACTGAGGCAGTACTGCCTGCCCAGGAACTCATCTAGTAACCCAATGGGAGTCTTCCCAGGGTCCCAAAAGAAGTTGCACCTGGCTGCACACCTGATAATGGGACTGTTATCTGCAGAACCTCATCCCAGCACTAACCATA
The DNA here is from genome assembly GCA_004027185.1 of Glis glis. Classification (NCBI taxonomy): domain Eukaryota; kingdom Metazoa; phylum Chordata; class Mammalia; order Rodentia; family Gliridae; genus Glis; species Glis glis. The sequence goes on from PVJS01027553.1 coordinate 23,546, forward strand.
TGGATTAAGGTCTTGGAGATACAGAAAGGATTCATGCCCACTAGTAATAGGCCAACCTGTTACAGGCCAACCAACCAAGGACTACTCCACTATGGACCTAGCAGTAGACATATGACCTCTTCAACCCCATTTGATCATCATACTGGAGAAATCCCATCAGCCCAGGAACTTCAAAGGAAAAGGCCTTAACCTGCAAAACTGGTCTGTAAAGACTAGAAATGCTTGCTTCTTCAAATGCACAGACACCAATACAAGGCTACAAAGATAGCACAGAATAAGGTAAACATAACCAAAGGAAACTACTAAAAACTCTGGGAACTGAACCCAAAGGAATGAAGATCTACAAATGGTTTAAAAAAGAATTCAAAATAGCTTAGAGAAGCTCTCTGGAGCTGGGGTGTAGCCCAGTTCAAGGGTACATGCATAGCTTGTGCAAGGCCCTGAGTTCAATTCCCAGCACAAAAGAAGGGGGCAGGGGAACCCACTGAGATGAAAGAAAACACAGACCATACATAAGGAAAGCCAGAAGTTACTCAAGTAAATAGCCCATAAAAAAGAACCAAACATTAGTCCTAGAGTTGAAGAACACAGTGGCAAAACTGAAAAATTCAATAGAGAGAGTTTCAATAGCTGACCAAATCACAAAGAAGAAAGAATTAGTAAACTTGAAGGCATGTCATTTAAAATGAGTGAAATAAAGTAACAGAAAAAAACAAAATGAAAAAGAATGAAGAAAACATAAAGGAGTTATGGAATACCATGAAGCATATGAATATAGTCATTCACATACAGGAAAAAACACAAAGCTTTATCAAACAAGAATGAAGCAAATAAACTCTTTGTTGGGTATCTGTGGGAAAAGAGGAGTCTGAGGAACTCAATACTGATATCCAGCCAAATAAAGCATGATTCAGAATGCAAACAATCACAAACACACAAACATGCACATACACCCTGTGGTGAACTTTTAAGACACTAAAATAAATGAGTAGAAATAAAATGGAAAATATAGTTGCAAAACAGGTGGGAAACATTTTGATAATATGAAAATAACAACAAAAAATAGAAAAATGTGTTGGCTATATAAAAGTGCTAATTTCATTTTTCAGAGTAGAAGAAAATAATGTCTAAAATTGAAACATACAGGAAAAAGGGATTTTTTGTAAAACCTTACATTGGGATTGCTTGGGAAGTAATCTCTTGGGCTTAATAAATATCCAAAATTCAGCAATTCCTACAATTTTTATTTGGTTAAATTCAGGAAAATTGAGTCAGATGTGGTGGCACATTCCTGTAATCCCAGTACTTGGGAGGCTGAGAAAGAAGGATCACAGGTTCAAGGACAGTCTCAGCAACTTAATGAAATCCTCGGCAACTTAGCAAGACTCTCTTTCAAAGTGAAAACCAAAAAGGGCTGGTGGTGTACCTCAGAGGTAGAATGCCCCTAGGTTCAATCCCAGTACAAAAAAAAAAAAAAGGCAGAACTGAAAATGGAAGCAAAACTCCTATTGGCAGTATATGTACACACAAACACAAAATGGACCCTCTATATACTGCTTCAAAATATTAGTCATTTAAAATAACATGAACTTTACACACACCACACACACACTACACATATATCTAATATTTTTTCTATAATTACCTTAAGGTAAAAAAACAAAAATGGAATTACTGTATCAAGTTGTTTGAGAAAACAACCCAACTACCTCAGCCAACTAATAAAGAGACAGGAAAATTAAATGAAGTCTACACTAGTAAAAATAGCAGGAGCTGGGTGTGGGGGTACATGCCTGCAATCTCAGTACTTGGGAGGTTAAGACAGGAGAATCTCAGGTTACAGACCAGTCTCGGCAACCTAGTGAGATCTTGTTTCAAAATAAAAAATAAAAAGGGCTGGGGGTGTAGCTTGGAGGTAGAATGTGCCTGGACATTACAGATATAGAACTGGATACTAAAACAGTTACAAGAGAAAACAGGGGTTAATATGTCCTATGTATTTACTTTCAAAGTTGACTAAGTGAATCAAAAAGGCAATCAATAAACAATTTTTTTTACTCTGTAAGTCAATGGGCCCTAAGGTAGTTGGTGCAAAACAAGAATTCAAAAACTTTAAACTAAAGCTGGGCATGGTGGCACAAGCTTGTAATCCCAGTACTTAGGAGGCTGAGACCGGAGGATCCAGGTTCGCTGCCAGCCTCAGCTACTTAGTGAGGTCCTCTGCAATCTAGTGAGACCCTGTTTCAAAATAAAGAATAGAAAATAGGACTGGGCCGGGCGTGGTGGCACACGCTTGTAATCCCAGTACTTTGGGAGGCGGAGACCGGAGGATCTGGGTTCGCGGCCAGCCTCAGCATGCATGCGCGCACGCGCTATCGATCGATTGATTGATCTCTCTCTCTCTCTGTCTCTCTCTGTCTCTCTCTCTCTACCTAGTGAGGCCCTCCGCAACTTCGTGAGACCTGGTTTCAAAAATAAAGCATAAGCCGGGCGTGGTGGCGCACGCTTGTAATCCCAGTACTTTGGGAGGCGGAGACCGGAGGATCCGGGTTTGCGGCCAGCCTCACCTCACTCTTTCTCTCTCTCTCTCTCTCTCTCTCTCTCTCTCTCTCTCT
>PVJS01027554.1:0-19237 GCA_004027185.1 Glis glis
GGTGTATCCACGGTGGAGGCAGCTGCCTAACTCTACCACGCCATGCAGGTGTATCCACTGTAGAGGCAGCTGCCTAACTCTACCACGCCATGCAGGTGTATCCACTGTAGAGGCAACTGCCTAACTCTACCACGCCATGCAGGTGTATCCACTGTGGAGGCAGCTGCCTAACTCTACCACGCCATGCAGGTGTATCCACTGTGGAGGCAGCTGCCTAACTCTACCACGCCATGCAGGTGTATCCACTGTGGAGGCAGCTGCCTAACTCTACCACGCCATGCAGGTGTATCCACTGTGGAGGCAGCTGCCTAACTCTACCACGCCATGCAGGTGTACCCATGGTGGAGGCAGCTGCCTAACTCTACCACGCCATACAGGTGTATCCATTGTAGAGGCAGCTGCCTAACTCTACTACGCCATGCAGGTGTGTCCATGGTGGAGGCAGCTGCCTAACTCTACCACTCCATACAGGTGTGTCCATCATGGAAGGCATCTGCCCTTGAACCTGGTAGGTGTTCTAGTGCTCACGTTGGGGGAGTCAGGTCCCCACATGCCCACCTGTGCTTTTGCCCAGGAGTTCACTCTGAACCTCCTCCCAGCCAGAAGGCAGCAGGGGAGTTGCCTCTACCCAGTTCCTGAGCCTCGACTAGCCTGAAGCCCCAGGCCAGCCATGGGCAGCGGCCCGGCCCGTCCGCCTGCACTGGGCGCCGGGCGAGCAACTTGGACTCCTCGCTCAGGCACTGTGCTTGGCTGTGTGAACAGGATCCGGGTTATGTAAATTTCATTATGTTTTCAACCTGTAATGTGCAATGATTTCTATTTGCAGAGCTCAGCACACAGAGTAAGGGTGAGGGGTGGCGTTATATAAAAGCACTTTGGCAAAGGAAGAATTATACAAACAGGGATGACCCGAGCTGCTCAATTGCCCACTTATGGCCTTGCAGCTCTATAAAGCCATCTTCAATCCTGAGGAATGGTTTTGATACAGAAAGGCGCGCCACAGCTGCAGAAACTCACACGCGTAAGGGTCTGATCTCCTATCTCAAGGAAGAGAAAGGGAAGGACAGCCGTGAGCGCAGCGGACCAGCTGCTGGAACAATTATGTTAAGTAAGACACAAATGGGCTCGCTGGCCCCGCTTCCAGGCTCCCAGTGAACTCTCCGAGGGGGGCCTGCTTACACTTAATTGTGCCTTAGAGCGAGAAGCAGGGGAGCTCTATTCGCTCAACTTGCTGGAGGATTTGGAAGGTAACCCTCTCAGTTTCCAACTGCTCTCCTGAATGCAGCCTCCTCGGGCAGCCTTCCTTCTGGAGGCAAAATATTAAAGGAAAAGCGGAGACGGCAGACAGTCAACAGAACCCTTCTCCCTCCTGCCCACCCTCCACGTTGACTTCTTGCCAGTGTGCTGAATTCTCCTCTCTCCCTCTCTGTCTGTCTCTGTTTCTCTATCTTTCTGTGTCTCTGTCCCTGACTCAGTGTCTTTCCACCCTTCCTTCTGAAAGATGGCTCTTTGAAGTGGAAGTCTTCCAGTGTCAGGAAGACTGGAGTGAGACTGGACTCCTCCCTCATAAGTCACTGCACCACCTGTGCGGGCTCGGGGCTACGTTTACAAGGAGGCTTTACATTAGCAAACTGCCCTTGAGCAAGGTCTGTGACCACCAGTACATAGTTTTTAAAGAACTGAATTCTAAGAGAAGAGATAAAGTATAACCATATAGTGCTCCGTTTAACTAAAATAAAGGCAGAAAGAGGAAGGGTGGAGATATGAAAAACAAACACAACAAATAGAAAGGTTATGACAATGGTTGATATTAAACAAGTGTATCAGTAATTTTTTTTTTTATTTTGGCGGTACCGGGGATTGAACCCAGGGGCATTCTACCTCCGGGCTACACCCCCAACCCTACTTTTTTATTCTTTATTTTGAAACCGGGTCTCACTAAGTTGTGGGGGCCTCACTAAGTAGCTGAGGCTGGCCGCGAACCCGGGTCCTCTGGTCCCAGCCTCCCAAGTACTGGGATTACAAGCATGCGCCACCACGCCCGGCTATCAGTAATTATTTTAGTCTTGATTGGTATAAACAAATGAATTAAAAGAAAGAGATTTGCAAAGTAAAAAAAAAATAAGACTCAACTAAGTATCGAGCATAAGAAGTCCACTTTAAGTAGATGGAATTAAAGCGATGGATTAGGACTCACTGTGCCGGGAAAGGGCCGGCACGGACGCTGCTCTCACAAAAGACGTAGGAAGGGCAGCCGGCCTGTGCGAAGGTGCCCAGTCCCACAGAGGGGAATGCGGATCGAATCACGAGGAGACACCGCCGCGCACTTGTTGCGATGGCTTTTATCAAAAGGCAAGAATGGGAGAAAAGGGAGCCTTCATGCTCTGTTGCCGGAAGGTCGCTTGGGGCTGCCATCTTGGAAAACAATATGGCGGCTCCTTATGAAATTAAACAAGAATTACCATATGATTTGGCAATCATCCCTCGGGTGTATACCGAGGGAAACAAAATCAGCCCCTTATGGGGATATCAGGGCCCACACATTCACCACAGCATTATTCACAGTAAGATATGGAAGCAACCTAAGTGTCCATTAGCAGGTGTCTGCTCAAGAGAAACCATGGGATACAATAGATGTCATTCAGTCTTTACAAAGAAGGCAACCCTGTCATTTGTGACAATATGGATGTCACGTACCTAGAGCAGAGTCTGCTAAGTGAAATGAGCCAGACACTTTCAGACAAACGCTGTGCGATCTCACTTACATGGAGAATCTAAGACAAAAACACAGCTCGGATGCACGGCGGCAGAGATTACAATGTTGGTCACCTGGGTGGCGGGGAGGGGAGAGGAGGTCCAAGTCTATGGAGTTGCAGCCAGTTATATAAGAGGAAGACCTCCAGCGATCCTATGCACCACCTGAGGACTATAGTCAATAACACTGGAGACAGTAATCTGCCCTGTTATACCCTGGACATGGGGCAGGTGGTACCCACAGGTGTCGGCTCCCAGGCCAGCTGCCCATTCAGACCAAGCCACAAGCCACAGAGCCCATCTCCCTGTGGGGGGACCTCTCCTCTCCTCATTGATGAAGTTGGGAGGATACCTCTATTTAATTTTCTTTTGCGGTACCAGGGATTGAACCCAGGGGCATTCTACTTCCAAGCTGCACCCCAGCCCTATTTTTTATTCTTTATTTTGAAACAGGGTCTCATGAAGTTGCAGAGGGCCTCACTAAGTAGCTGAGACTGGCCGCAAACCCGGATTCTCCTGTCTCAGCCTCCCAAGTACTGGGATTACAAGCGTGCACCACCACGCCCGGCTTCTCTATTTCATTTTTAAAGGCTGTCCATTAAACTATTTGGGTGAGTTGAAAGAAAGGCTTGAATGTTTCCCATTATTCCAGAAGTTATTATTTGCTGCTTCCAAGGATCCCCTCCACAGCCTTGACTCTGCCAGGACACCTGTGGCACCAGGTGCACAGTTACCCAGCCCAACCCCCTGCTGCCCCTGACCAGGGAGCATGCTTTCCAGCCAGGAGCGTCCCTGCAGGCCTGAAGCCGCCCCCTCGCCCTGGAAGTGGCGAGGCCTGGCGGAGCAGCCTGCTGTCCAGCAGAGGGAAGTGAATGCTATTTTAGTGGTGACGTTTAAAAACCTTGGACCTTGCCGGGCGTGGTGGCACACCCTTGTAATCCCAGTACTTTGGGAGGCGGAGACCGGAGGATCCGGGTTCGCGGCCAGCCTCAGCTCTCTCTCTCCCTGTCTCTCTCTCTCTCTACCTTGTGAGGCCCTCCGCAACTTTGTGAGACCCGGTTTCAAAATAAAGTATAAAAAATAGGGCCGGGGGTGTAGCACAGAGGTAGAATGCCCCTGTGTTCAATCCCCGATACCGCAAAAAAAAAACCAAACCAAAACAAACAAACAAAAAAAACCTTGGACCTTGGTGGTGTATGCTTGAAATCCCAGTAATTGGGAGGCTGAGATAGGAGGATTACAGGTTCACGGTCAGCCTCAGCAGCTCAGCCAGGCCCTGTTTCAAAATAAAATTGGGCTGCGGGACACACACACCAAAAACAAACAAACAAACCCTTGGTCCTCTGGGTCTAATCATCTGGTTGGTAACTATCCTGTGATATATAATGTATGATATAGGATGAATGACAGGCAGTACAAATATAGTATAATCTATGGTATGTCATATACTGTATAATGCATTCTATAATATGTAATAGATGATACAGCATAATATACTATATAGCATGCAATAATATAACATCTAATTTCTCATATGTGTATAATTTTAGCAGTTATTAACCTACTTTGGCCAGCTCACGTTACCTAGATCTCTTACCTTTATTTTGCTTATAAATTGTGAATAACTACTGGTTATGGTTAATTTTTTTTACAAAATCCAATTACATAAACTCACTATAGAACTTTGATGTGCACATTACACATATGAGCAAATTTTCTTGGACGTGCATCTTTATTGGAGACAACGGCCGTGCAGCTGGTTTCTGTGGATGGCGGCTCGCTGTTGACACGGGCCGCGAGGCCGCCTGGGCTGATCCTGCCGCGGTTCCTGTAATTTTCCCCTCTCACTCTCTGATCAGATATGTTGGGCATTGACAAAAAATCTGAACACATGTTTCTGCTGTAGATTTTGACAGAGTGCTGTTATTTCCTGTCTGAGAACAGTTCAATTTCCTGGTGAGCATCCCGGCCCCTCGTACCGGGGTGGGGATCCAATCTCCTGAGTTCCCTGCGTGTGGTTTGAACCCTGAAGATGTCTGATGAAGGAAGCGATTGAATCCATTCTTCCCACCCCAAACTTAATGTCAAAATGATTACTCGTCTCTCTGTTCATAAAGCTGATATTGCATGCTGAGGTTTGAAATACAGAAATCTAATTAAAACGTCCCAGTGTTTTTAACTGTCTGTTGCCCAGCAAGATGGCTTTACAAAGCACATATGCAGGGCTGGCCTGTGTCCCTAGTCGGGGTGGAGCATCTGATGGTGTCTGGGGTTCTGGAGAGAGCCCAAGAATGTGAGCATCACCTCCGTCCTTGGGGAGAAGCGTCTGAGAGGGCCAGCCCTGCAGCCTGGTCCACCTGCACCATGCGCCCCACCTCCCTCCAGGTCTGGCCACACCATAGTGTGTCCCAGGTGGCACTCTGGGTCGAAGGCTTCTGCAGTGTGGCCATCAGAAGGTTAAAAGCTGCAGCCAGCTCCCCAAGGAAGGGCCACTTTCTGTAGAATGTCAACTGAAGCCTTAGAACATACACTTGTGGAAACTCAGTCAAACGTCCTTTCCATTGCTCATGAAGAAGTCAGCCAAGCCCTGTCACTACCTGGGTCTCGTGCCTGCGTGGGAGTCCTGAGGCTCCCGGGAGGCTCACGCACCCCTGTGGGCGTCTCCACAGGAAAGGAGGAGGAACACAGGTTGTCAGTTTCTACCATGGAGATTTCTGCTCACATTTGTGCAGGTTCCTGAGAAAGCGAATGCCGTGTTCACTGGACGCTCCTGTGCCCTGGGCCGGGCACCATCCCACACACAGTTCACACTGCTCCGGAGAATGCGTGCTGCTCCATTTGGGCCACCACTGGGCTGGGCAGGGTGTGTGTGTGGCACAGAGCTGGGCACCTGCCCGCCCCCTCCTCTTCTCCACGGGTTCCTCTACAGGAAAGCATCGGCCACAGCCAGACTGGACCCTCGTGTTTCCAAGGGATCACGCAGCTCCATGTCTGATGCAGGTGCTCTGCCTCTGGGCTGATCACCCTGAACTCTTTGGGTGAACTTTGCAGTGTTTGGGGATGCAATTTGCGGACTTCGGCACCCTGCACTTGCAATTTAGATCCAGAACATAAATGTCTCCTAGCTTTTAGGCTGAGTTGTCTATTCTTTTCTCAGTTTAGTTTTTCTGTTGGTTTGATTTTGTGGGGGGAAGGCATTACAGTTTTTTTTTAAAGTACATTACCAAACATGTTAAATGTATACCACAATGACATCTGTCAGAATTTGTGGATTTCCCCCAATCCTCTTCTAATAGTGGGAGTGCATTTATATTTTATTTTCATAGTACATGAATTTTTAAATGGCCTTTTCCTATTTGCTTTATACTGTGATGAGCCAAATCCCATCTTCCACTCTGGATCTGAATAGGAAATTGCAGAGGCATTTGGGGAGCACAGCTCACTTTCCTGTAGAAAGCTGCACACACGGGCCTGCTGGACTGAGCCCGGGTCCCGGCTCCGCCTTACATCCGGTTACTTCATCTTAAGGCAGTGAAATGAAAACATAGCTTAAAGCTGATAAGTCCTGGAGTATGGGATTTGAACCAGTTCTGATGATATGACAATGTGTTTTACAGGGGATTTATGGAGAAATACATTTCCCCAAATCACGAGGAGTGCCGGCTGCTGTCTGACCGGCTATCGTTTATTAAATCTGAAGTTGTTTAAAAGTCATTTTAAAATGGAGTCGGCATGTATACTTAGGACGGTGCCACGCTTCCTGAGTACGAGCTTGACAGTCCTGAGGATTACAGTGGCCTCAACTCAGGACTGTCTCCTCCTGCTGTATCCGCAGAGGTGTCCCTTCCTGGCCCAGGCAGAGCACGGGGCCATCCCTAGCACCTCTGCTGGCTGACAATGGGTGGGAATTCCAGAAGGCGGTGAGAACTGAGCCAAGGTGCTACTCGGGTGTCTCCACACTTTCTTCATAGGCTGCAAAATAGCAAGCAGCTCTGGGGAAGGTGCCAACCTCCCTCTAAATCCCCGGCATCCTGTACCTGTGCCGCCTCTGTTGTCCTGTTGCTCTTGAACTTGAGGTTTTGGGTCAAATCATACTCAGCCTTCTGCAGTTCAACTCTTTCTTAATCTTGCTTTGAACCTTTTCCAGGAGGCAGGCAGTCCATCACCAGGACTGAGTGCTTCCCTGCAGCTGGGCTGCTGCTGATGAGATGAAGCTCAGAGCGCTGTGAATTCTCCGGGGGCTGGCGGGTGTGGTGTATGGCAAAGTCTCAGTCAACATTCTAACTGATGTAATCCAAAACAACTGGCCACACAACTTAGAGGAAGGAAGATTTATTTGCTCAGTTTTTGGAGATTTCAGGGCTCAGTCCACGTGAGGCCTGGTCTGCAGAGCTCAGGGCAGGGTGGTGGGAAGCAGAGAGAGGGAGAGCATGGGTTCTACTCTCACATCATGGAGGCCAGAAACAAGAGAGAGAGAACCAGGAGAGGAGGAACTATATATAACCCCCAAGGCCACATCCTCAGGGACCCACCTCCTCCAGCTATACCCCAGCTGCCCAGGTTACCATCCAGTAAATCCACGACAATGGATTTATCCACTGATGAGATTACAAACCTCATGACTTAATTATATCAACTTTGAACATTAATACATGAGCTCTTCAAGGGAACCATAAGTCAGTACCTGTTGAGTGACAGCAGCTCTTCCCAAGCTGTCCCTGAACCGTGGACACCTCCCTGCCTGGGTGTCTTGCTGCTGGTCAGCTGCTGCTTCCCATCAATGTGCTGAGGCCCAGTGGCTGGCCGCCGCTGGTCCTGGTCTGCCAAAGGTTGAGTGTGTGTGGAGAGAGTGTCGGAGGGTGTGAGCCACTGGGCTCTGGCCTATTCTCACAAGAAACACAAGGTCCTCTCCTAGGCTGAGTGGATCAGGCCATGATGTGGACAGCCACCTCCATGGAGGAATTATGACCCTTCACGCAGGACTTCAGTGGTCCTCTCCTGAGATGGCCATGCAGAGATGGATGGGAGAATGACAATCACCTTTCTCTGTGCCTTGGTTTCTCCCTAGTTGACATCAGAGATGGAGGGAGAATAGAATCGAATACACTGAGGCGCGGTGTCTCCTGAGTGATATGCGTGCTGGAGACTGCTCCTTGCTTGTCCTTCATACCTCTGCGCTGGCCTAAAGAAGTCTGTTGGAAAGATCCCCCCTCCTGCGTTTGTGAGGATGCAGCACCTCTGCCCGCCTCCCTGCCCAGCCCCCCTCCATATCAGCTCGCTCACCCTCCCTGCTTCCTGGCCAGTCTGGGAGGCAGACACCGGCTGCTTGTGCATTTGAACCTTCGCTGTTTGTCAGTTGCTGGAATATGTTTTTATTTAAACCTGTCTGTGGTTTTATTAAAATGGATTTCTTGCAACAGCATGTAGCTCATGCTTTTTTTGTTACATGAAACTTGATAATCTCTGTCCTTTAAGTCATTTACATTTAATATAATTATCAATGTGACTGCATTTCTGTCTACCATTTTATTATGGCTTATTGTCTCTTCTGTTATTTCTTGTTCTCTTGTATACCATTTCTTTCTTTTCTTAGGTATTTTACGTGGTCATATTGTATATTTTTATTAACTATTTAAATGCATGCTATTTGTATATTTAAGACTATATACTGAGGTGTTTTTGCTATGTATCTTTATATCACATTTTTAGTGGCATAAGTTTCTTCTGAATACTGCTTTTATAGAATTCATCATACTATATTATACAGTTACTCTGACCCACTAGACAAATTGAGAACTAATAGTTTTATTTATTTATTTTTAAATTTTATTATTTATCACATATAGGATTTTCTAAACATTCTCCTTGAATTAAGGATGAAAGTAATATATTCTAAAAAAATCAATTATTTAATTTTCTTAGTAGTATCAGCCTTTTTAAAAATGCTTAAACAATTTGCCTTAACGATGATTTTCAGCCAGGCATGGTGGCACACACTTGTATTCCCAGTACTTGGGAGACTGGGACAGGAGGATTGCAGGTTCACGGCCAGCCTCGGCTACTTGTGAGGCCCTCCGCAACTTAGTGAGACCCTGTTTTAATATAAAAGAATAAAAAATAGGGCTAGGATGTAACCTAGAGGTACAATGCCCCTGGGTTCAATCCCCAGTACTACAAACTAAAAAAAAGAAAGATGATTTTCATTCTTTGTTAGTGAAAACAACCTGTCTTCTCTGTTATAAATTTGCTGTTGAGCTTTTATGCTGTCACCACCATCCTGTGACCACGCTTCTCAGCCCTTGAGTGCTGGGCTCTGGCTCATTCCAGCCTCAGCCTCTCCCTCTGCCCTCCACACTTGACCCTCAGTCAGCATCCATAACTGCCCGGCACCAAGCAGTGCCCAGTAGAAATTTGGTGAAGGAATGAAACTAGAGTTAGTTTTTACCATCAATGATTTTTTTGTTGTTTTGTTTTGTTTTTCTTCTGGAGACCACGGGGAAAAAAGAGTTAAAAGTCAAGACCCACAGCCAAAGCATAATGTCATACTTTATTAGAAAACATTGAAAATGAGACAAACAACAGAATATGACAACAGTGGAAGTTATCAAAACGGTATCAAGTAACTTTCAAGTCTTTAGCAATATGTAGTATTGCTAAATAACAATGTTATATTTGTTATTTGTTATATATTTGTTATTGAAATATAACAATAAGTTATATTTCCACATGCCTTAAGGTGTCAGTGATGTAAAAGCAAAAACATCTAAGCCTATGATGTGGTTTAGGAAGTCAGTTTGCACTGAATGCAGATTCCAGATAGGATGATAATGCTTCCTGGTTGTCTTTCCTTGCATACCACATATGTTAACTGCACTGCTGAATACAGAAACGCTTACTCTGCCCACTCTTCCCTGTAACAGACTCTGCAGCAACGGTATATTCCTTGACCTCTGATCTGCAGGAGGGAATGTGACAGGTGGCGTTGACTGTTTGTGTAGACCACTTAAAACAGTAAAGCCCATGTTGCCTGGTGCCTGCTGGGGTCCTAGGGCTGCTTGCTGAAACGTCAGAGACTGAGGGAGAGGCCACCCGCAGCACAGGTGTCACACATCTGTGCCACAGGAGTATTGGCATTTTTGAAACAGAAAGGGACACATTGTTGGCATTGGTCATGATTGTCTTCACCCTCCAATGATCCTTTTCCTAATCCTGTGATTTTTGTTTTATCCTGAATGCATGGTATAATTCTGAGTTGGCCATAAAAGCCCTGGAATGGCAGTATCTAACTGAGCAAGCTGGCACAGCATGGGTAGACATTTTTTAAATTGTTTTGTTGACATTATAATAATGCATTTGGCATTTATTTTTTAAAATTAAAGTATGAATCCAGATTTAGAAAGCACATTGGCTAGTTACTAAGGACCCACTTTGAGGCAGACCTTGCTAAGTAAGGACTTATTCATATATCATTGCTCCACTTGAAAGATAAGGAAGTGGAGGTTTGAGCTAACCACGTACCTGCTCAAGGACACACAGTGTGGGTGTGGCAGCCTGCGCAGAGCCTGACGACGCCCAAGTCCTGTGCTGTCCCCACCCTGGTGTTTAATCAATGCTCTGTGCACACGGGGCTCCCAAGGTAGTGGCTTTGCTTATTCACAGGTGAACTCCAGCCCAGTTACACAGCGCTGCTTTGCAGAGGGGACCAGGGTGCTATGCCCCCAGTGGCATTTGGTTTCTTTAGCTTTGTTAAATCTTTTAATTAAAGCATGTTAACAAAGCCAAAGAAAAATAAATGGCACTGCTTGTGAGGAAATTAAATCGAGGAACTAAGCCCATTTATAATTATTGTATTTCAATTAGGCTGTAACAGGGCTGGGTGAACAGAAAGATAAAAAGAAGCAACACTAATGTTGGGGTTTCATAAATATTTGCAAAGTCCTGTTAGAAAGAGAACAATATAAATAATGCTCTAAAATAGTCAGAGTCTCTGGGCAGTGCCCTTTATCTAATTACTATGCAAAATAATCCCTCTGCTGGGCTCTCACCAAATATACCTGATAGAAAGCTAGTGAAGCCATTTCCCCTTTTACAAATGCATTGAATCCCCTTGAAGAAAGATGTTAGATCAGTGCATGATAACCTTTTAATTTATTATTTTAAAATTAAAATGCAATTAAACTTTTGAAAGAGCTAGAATTAAATTTAAATCCTTTCTCTATGTTCTAATACTCAAATATCTAATTTTCACTGGAACAGGGAAAAGCATAAATCATCAGTTTGCATTTAAGCCATATTTACATCAGCATTTAAAAAATACCTGGAAAGATATCCAATTTATCTATTCTGAGAAATAGAAAAGAAAGAACTTTGCTTTTTGTTAAATTCCAGGTAAATCTGGCCCCGTTTACACCAATGTAGGGGGAGGGAAAAGGCTTTGTGTCTAGGAGGGTAGCCAGCATCTGTGCTACCCTGAGGCCCTAGGACCCTGCCCCCAGATGGGGGTGGCCAGGACGGGGCACAACTGCCTGCAATCACCATGCGCACCTTGGACATGCAGCCTGCTCTGAGCCTCGGTGCATCTGATGTCTGAACTAGTGTGGTGATTCAAAAAGTAATCTAGCCGGGCACTGTGGTGCACGCCTGTAATCTCAGTACTTGGGAGGCTGAGACAGAAGGATTGCAGGTTTGAGGCCAGTGGATGGTAATTTAGCAAGACCCTGTTTTGAAATAAAAAGTTAAACGTGGGCTGGTGGTGTGGTTAGAAGTAGAACTCCCTAGGTTCAATCTCCAGTACCCTCCCCCAAAAAGTGATCTCCTACCTCCTGCAGAGGGAGCCTCCTGCAGAGGGAGCAGCAGTCCTCTGTGCTTGGAGAACTGCTGTGCCTTCGTGATGCCCACCATGTCCCACCAAGATCTTGGTTCTTACATGTCTTTTCTGGACTAATGAAGAGGAAGCGCCTTGCTTTTGCACCTCAGCCCCGCCAAGGAGAGGGCAGCTACTCTGGCCACTGACACTGGCTCCAGAGAAGATGCGCCTGCAGGTTGGGAGCAAGGACTTTCCCTCCATCGGGCGGAGTGGTTTTAGGTCTGTTGTATCTAAAACCAAAATATATGTGAGTAGGGAATTTGATGATCTTGAAATTTCCCTTTTACTGGGATTAATTTTTATTATGCTTTATAAATTCTTGTGCATATAAGTTGTAAAATACACACACACACACACACACACACACACACACACACACCCTTCCCCAAGGAGAATCTGAGAATCTGTGCTGGAGCGTTTGCTCCCATCGGCTCTGCACCAGCAGCCGTGCATCGGTACAGGGAGGAGGGAGTATGGCGGCTCACCTTCACAGGCTGGTCCTGAGAGTCCCAGATGTGTGGGAGGGGTGAGAACACTGGGGGGCCAGAGCTGTGGGGCCCGATTACCTCCCGGCATCCTCCTTGCTCCCGGAACTCTCTGGGGCCTTCGTGAGGAGCAGGCACTTTGAACGGACCTTCTCCCTGGCTACCATGACAGGAGGTGTCAGGGTGGGCAGTGAGAGCAGGAGCCGAGATCTCTGTACCCCCTTACTGGCCACGCAGGTAAGCAGGGAGCCTGGCTGCTATTTATACTCATCTCTTAGACTCTTGGACAGCATGTGACCTGCCACTGCCTGGCTGTAGACTATGAATACATGAATAATCGGATCCAACACCTAAAATTAGTGAGAAGATTGTTCTGTCACCCAGGGATCTAGACCAAAACAAGGGAAGAAAAAAAATAAAGTGAAGAGAAATGTAAGTCCACCCCACCCTGGGGGGCGATGGAGCCCAGCCCTGGGCCTCCCTGCCTACTGCAGGAGACAGCGCGGGCAGGACCCCAGACCCAGGAGGCTCTGAGCTCCCCTCCTGCCCAGGCCTGACTGTGGGACCGTGGATGGTGCAGATCGAGGGGCGCTCTGTGGCTCCCTACCCAAACATGAGAAGCTCAGGCTTCCGGAAGGTGGGGCACCAGTGGGAAGGCCAGTCGCATTCTTCACTGAGAGTCACAGCTGGATTCTTGCTGACCTGGCTCCTGGAAGGTCGAAGGGGACAGTGCTGCAGGGACACCAGGCTCTGGGCACAGGGCGGTGGCCTCCTTCACCTCAGTGCCCCCCCCATTTCTCTCTTCTTTTGATCAGCAGGGCCCCCATGTTTTCTAATCTCATTCCTTTTATGTCCTATTATTTTCTGTAATATTACATATGCATTTTCTTACAAAATATAAAGGCTTTATTCTAACTTAGTAAAACATTTTTCTTTTAGTCCATGGGATAAGTTCAGTTTGCTGTATTAATCCTATAAGGGGGAAAAATCCTGCACACAGGTGGGGGAGTGTGCACATGGCGAAGTTATGCACACACATGTGGGCTGTGGGTACCTGTGTGCATGCATGAGTGTGTATATGGGTGTGCATGTGGGTGTGTGCACACATGTGGGCTGTGGGTACCTGTGTGCATGCATGGGTGGGTATATGGGTGTGCATGTGGGTGTGTGTACACATGTGGGCTGTGGGTGCAGGTGTGCGCATGCATGGGTGTGTATATGGGTGTGCATGTGGGTGTGTGTACACATGTGGGCTGTGGGTGCAGGTGTGTGCATGCATGGGTGGGTGTGTGAGTGTGCATGTGTGTATGTGTACACATGTGGGCTGTGGGTGCAGGTGTGTGCATGCATGGGTGGATGTGTGGGTGTGCATGTGTGTATGTGGGCTGTGGGTATATGTGTGTGCATGCATGGATGGGCTGTGGGTGCATGTGTGTGCGTGCACAGGTGTATGGCTGTGGGGGTGTGTATGTGCACAAATGGGGGGTATGTGTGTGCGTGCATGAGTGTGTGGCTGTGTGTGGGTGCTCACCTCACAGGGCCTCTGTTTCGAAAGGCTACTGCTGTTCTTCAAGAAGACAGGTGACATTCAGAAGACAGGCCTAACTTACCAGAGGTGTTTACCGAAGACATAGGGAAAGGTTCCGGAGGGGGGATGCCGCGGCCTGGCCCGGCCCAGCTGGTGGGGCCCGGCCACGTGCTGGCAGGGAGCCCAGAAGCAGCGGTTCCCAGCCCGCTGCCTCCTGCTCTTTGTTGTAGCCGAACACCCGCTCTCCAATTGCTTTAGCCCGGAGCAGTTGACATTTACCCCAGCCAGATAATCGAGGAATAACATTTGCGTTACAGTTTAACACGACCTCTGCCTCCACAGCTCTTTTTAGATTAGCTTCTAAAAAAAAGAGCAAGAAAGAAAGAAAGAAAAATGGTGGCTGACACCGCGGCGAGGCGGGCGGTGGGAAGAAAGGAGCGGGCTTATTATTGCTGGGCCTGCCGCCTCGCCAGGAGCTGCGCTGCCCTTCTCCGCTGCGGGTGAACAACTATTAAGGGGAAGGTATTAAAAGGAGGGACTAGGGAGCGCGAGAGGCGCGCGGGTCAAGCTGGAAGCAGAGGTTAATGGATTGACTATTACCTGCGTATGAAGCGCAGCATCGCCACAACTCCGAGGATTCCGGCCTCCTATTCTTTCCTGTGCAGCTAAATGAGGGGGGTCATTTAGTCTAATCTTGGAGGGTGGGCTAGTCCAGTAATTTTCAAGAAAATATGCAAAGAAGCTGTGTCGTTTTTACATCCACATTATTTAGGCTCATAGTAATGGTGCTAGGGTAGAAAATAGACTCTCTGCCCCCTTCTACCACACGCCCCCCTTCTAGAAGCTCCTGTGTGAATCGCAGGTCCCCTGGGCAGCTCCGTACCATCAGTGGTGTGAGGGTTTGGGGTGTAACACGTAAAACATCGATCCATAGGTGAAAACTGTATTTTTGAATGACAAAGAAGAAGTTTATTTTAAAAAGAGAAAGCACGTATTCCTCTGACGGCATCGGGAGCAAGTCTTCACTTTCCCTCCATTAAAACTATTTCCCCTGAAATCCCCTTAGATGCGTAGTTTAGGGATTGATTCTGTGCAGGGTATACCTCCTGTGACAACCCAACAGGACATTCAGGGCCATGCAATCTTGGGGAATCCGGGATGCGTGCAGACGGAGCAGAGGAAACTTCCTTATGATTACCTGGACAAGCACCTGGCTTCCACGGAACACGCATTTCTAAAAATGATGCTACGTCCAGCTGTTTGTCGTGGAGTTGTTACTCCCAAACCGAGGGGGACGCCAGCAGAATCTGTCATCATCTCTGTGGAGCAGGAATACAGGCAAGCAACACAAGCCATTCTGGAGCTCAATCATTCTTTTTGGCTCTTTGAGGCCAAATTTTCCTTTTTCTTGTGGTGACATTGAGTGGTATTGCCAACCCTGTAGTGTCTTTCATGTCACAAACTTAAATTGTAGACCTAAAGATTCACAGGATAATTCACAGATTAACTAACCCCTCTGCCCAGAATAAAGCCTTACTCTTCATGAAATAAACATCTTTGAACGTGGCAATGCCGCCAAGACGGAGAAGTATGTGTGGTCACGGCTGGACGACATCGGCTGGCAGAAACTTATTATAAACCCCGCCAGCCCTGCAGGGTGTGTGTGCCCTTTGCGATCACTGTTACTCTTGCTAATTCCGTCTGCGCCACCCTTTGCTGTGTTTCTGGGTACGAGAGGTAGCTGAGGGCCACTCATGTCCTGGGACAAGACCCACGCTCCTGTAGCACCTGCCACACATGTTTGATCACTCAACACACGCGTGACTCCTTTTAAAAATACTTAATATTTAATGTTACTTCATTATAAAATGTGTATCAAATATAGGCTTCAATATTTTCAATGAAATAAAATCTAAACATTGCAACTAATCCAAAGACAGAGCATCCTTGACAACTAGGTGGCCAGAGGAGAAGAGGGCGGCACCAGTGGGATGGGGGAAGCTGGAGTTTCTCTTAGTTAGCTGGTCATCAGTGGCCCCTGGAGGCTGCATCCATTCCTTGGAAAGCCACACGTTGGCGAAACGTGGAGGTTGAGTCACAGCTCTGGCACTGCAATTTGCAAAGGACATTGCCCTCCTAAGCCTTCCCAACGCCCTGGCTCTTTGGTCCTGGTGGCCGTGTGCCCTATAGAAGGGGACTTGGCTAAGGATCCCAGCAGCAAGCTGGCTAAGGAAGGTTCCGCAGGAGGCCGAGGTCTCTGCCTCATCGGAAGCACAAAGGGAAGCTCTAAAGGAGCCAACGCAGCAGCTTCCAGCCCTTCCCACGTCTGTGAGAAAGGGTGACCTATTGACACCAGCCCTCGCACTTGTTATTTAATTAAGAGAGAAAGCTTTTCAGTGGAGAGAAGGCTGGAGTTTCCTTTGTGATGTTCCTGACCAATCCAATAATGTGCATAATTGGGAGCGGACTTCAGTTTACTGTGCCTGGGAGGCGAAGGACGGCGATCAGTCGCAGATAAATGAAGATCCAACCAAGTGCGCGAATGCTCCAGAAACCATGTAAGGGGACAATTAGAGACGACGCAGACTTCCGTGCTAAAAATGCAGCCAGTTGTCCCGTTGTCCCTAATTCCCTCTGCCAGTTCTCAGGATCTGATCTGCATGTGCGGCTAGTAGCAGGTTGCAGGTCTCTGCGCACAGCCTGTCGGAGCGGGAAGGTCGGGAGCCTCCTTTGGAAGCGTGTCTGTAACTGCTTCTACACATATTTGAGAGCCTACCACACAAAGAGCCGGCAACAATAGCGAGGCTCTTCCCCCCTGCAGAGGTGAATATTGAAATAGTTTGTTTAGTTTTTAGTTCGACAACCCTCAAGGGCTGTATCTTTCTGGATACATTTATTTCAAGGTACTTAAAAATGACTTTTATGAGATTATTTAGCCAGTGATTCTTTTTGTTGAGAAATGTGTCCTTTATCCCTCTCATTCATCTGCTGCTAAGATATTTCTGTTTGTCAGAATGCCACCGCGTCTGATAAATGACTGAAGACTGACTGCTACACTTTATTAAAAAGTAATAACAATTTTTGTACGCACCCTTCACATTGTAAGGGGGGGCCATGAATCAAAGGACACTGGCTGTCTGGGCCTGATAAATGGGCTGCTTACCAGCTGAGGAGTTATTTAGGACTGGCTATTAATTTAAATCACATTTATCTTCCCTGAATGGGGGAGGTGGCTGTGATAGGGCTGCGAATGACCAACAGCGCGGCTAAGTGCACATTATTTATTACCACTGCCTGGACAGGGCTGCACAATATGTTAAAAAAAAAAAGCCGTGCCAATTACGGTGGTTAATCTCGTCAGGGCAATAACAAATTTCTTCCCAATGCAAGGCAATTTTTATTCTTGCACTTTTTCTCCTCTGCCCGCAGACTTTGCTTATAATTCTCTGTCATTAAGTTCAATTTCCTCCTTGCTTTGGGGATGTCAGGAAATGCTCACCTCGTCGTGCCTCACCTTTGTCTGGACAGCAGCACGTTTTTAACACCCTTTCCACACCTGAGCATGTCCTTTCCAGCCCTTAATGAATATGTGTTGATAATACAGGGGAGTGGGATGGACCGCACATCTGATTGGCTATGTTTTATTATTAAGTGTTCCCTCATTAATAATGAAGCCTTTTGCATAACTTTTCAAGTCACTTGGTTCTTAATATGCAAAATAACAATTGGGAATAACCGATCATTAGCATTGTTTGGTCAATTAACTTCAGTTTGATTGATCTAACAAGGAAGAGGAAAGTATTTCTAATAAAATGCATCTTGGGCATGAATTAATACCAAATGCAGACGATCGCACTTGTCACAGGCGCCCACGGAAGAGCACGCTGCTGCCTGGAGTGAGGCCCGTCATCCGCTCCCTAAGGCAGGATCCCATGGGTGCGTCCTGGACCCGGCCCAGCTGGGCCCTCAGCAGCCATGTGGCAACAGTGAGGACCCCAGTGAGCCTGTCCCCAGTCACATACTCATGCCGCTCGCTGCCATGCACCTTGCTGGCTTCACTCCGTTGACACACCGCCTTGAGTCACATAGAATACTGTGTGTAGCAAACAGAGTCACGAGCCCCCTGTGAATTCCCAAGGCAGCATCCGGCGAGGGTGGTCCACTGCTCCTGCGGGCACTCGCACCTGTCCGTGTGCAAGAGCGACTATTCTAAAGTAGAGGATGCTTGAGGTTTCTGTCTCAGTAATATGTCCGGATGATTTCCAGGGCAAAGGTACACACTGGACCCAGAAAGCAAAACAGGACACTGGTGGACAGTGACCTGCCCCTGACGTGGCCAGACCAGCTGCTTTTGTGGGTTTTCTAATTGCTTCACATTTGGTGGCTTGTCAGGTATCACAAGAATAGAGCAAAATCTCCTCTACGGAAGCCTTTGAAACACTCTTCCTGTTGGTCAACCTTCAGTGCCAGGGAGCCAGGCCCAGCGGATCTCCGTGGAGAGCTCTGCAGACCCCATAGCGGGTGCTACCAGCAGATCCACCCGAGGCTACCACACCTGAGCCGCTCAGAAGACCTGTTTCAGTGGCAGGCTGGGACTCGGGCCATGCCAGCAGTCAGCGAAACGCGGCCTTATAGGAAGTGGGGTTTGGAAGAAAAAGCAAGAGTGTCTGTCTGCATATGTATTTGCATGTAGATACCCATGTATACCCGCACATGTGTTGGCATGTAGATACACATGTATACCCACACATATAATTGTGTGTCTGTACATATGAATATATTAAGAGAAATGTACCTAATTAGATAAATTTTAAATGGAGCCCACTTTTTTATCTGTCTAGGGTTTGGTGTGGTGGAGTTCCTGGCTCTCCATCCTGCATTCAGGAAACCCTCCTGTGGGGCGAGTGTTCTAGGCGCTCCTCCTGAGGCTGACAGGAGCACCCGCCCTCCATGCTGCCTCTATGTCTATTCCTGCTCACCTTCCTGGAGATGTTGCATCTCTGCCCTTCTTTTCTGTCCTCGTCCTCTCTGGGCCAGTCTTGCCTGTGCATTTGGGTTCCTCTCCCCAAGATGAGGCTCCTGCTGCTGGCCTGTGCTAGGGGGATTGTTGTCACTGTCACTGTTTATAGGATTGATGGAGATGGCCTTGGTGACTGTACAGACAGAGCAATTGCTCAGAGCCATCCATAGCCAAAAGACATTTGGTGAGCAGGGCCGCCTAGTGCTGCGCAGAGGACTCCAGCCTGTGAGGACCCGTGTCCCCCTGAGACATAGCTGCAAGAAGTCAGTTGACTAAAGTTTTAGTCAGCTTTTATTGTTGCTGTGACCGAAATACCTGACAAGAACAACATAGAGAAGGAAAGGTTTATTTGGGCTTGCAGTTTTTCCGTGGTTTCTGCTCCAAGGCAGAAATATCGGGGCAGCAAGGCATGGAGAAGGACAGCTACTCAAAACAGACAGAAGCAGAGAGAGAAAGGAGGAGACCAGCGACAGATCTAGTCCCCAAGGCCACATCTCCAGTGAGCCACCTCCTTGTCCCCACCTGCCTACATTACCACTCAGTATATCTGTTCAAATTATTATTTTTAGCCGAGCGTGGTGGTG